>OZ030012.1:63855790-63960790 GCA_964023405.1 Apodemus agrarius | reverse complement strand
AAAGCATGTTCTAGAGAATTCTATATGCTCTATCTAGGCAGTCCTATAGCTGTCCTAAACCTTGAGGTATTAGCCCATTCCCCCATCCACGCACGCCATTCTCTATGCAGGAGATACCACTCTTTGTTACCTCCAATCTCACTCAGATCAGTGAATTTTAAAAAAATGCTGCCTTAAGGAAACAGACCTGTTAGGCTCCTCCAAGAGTTTCCATTCTCAAACCAACCGTTCCAGGCCTGTGCAGTCTACCAACACCTGAGATTCCGGATAAGAAAGTCCAAATGTCAGGCCCATTGCTAATAAGTAGCTATTCTCACTGTATGTGGCATGTTCTTTATTCAGAACCTGGGGTAGATTGGAAGGCACTGCTTATGGGACGCCTCAAATCCAGCAGTTGGATCAACTTCTTCCTGAAGTGATCCATCTGTCCATTGTCTTAAAAGAAACTAGTCATGTGCCCCTGAGCGTGCCATAAAGAGATCACAGATCTACTGAGGAGGACCTTTGGCTCAGAGCACAGAGATCTGCGAATGCATTCTTCATTAAATTCCCGTGAATGAAAACCTCTAAACCTCTAATTCTCCACCTCATGAATCAGCTCGTCTTATTTATTTATTTATTTATTTATTTATTTATTCTCAACTGATTGCCTGAACCAGCAACAACTTCACATGATTCTGAAATCCACAAATGAGTTTAAGTTATGGGAGTTTTGATTGTGATTTAGAAAGAGAGAGAGAGAGAGAGAGAGAGAGAGAGAGAGAGAGAGAGAGAGAGAGAAATTCCTGAAACAGGGAGTAGTAAACAGATCAAAATTGGGGTAAGTTGAGGAGCACACATAATGAAAGCCAAGACAGAGGTCTCCGGTTTCCAATGTGAAGTAACAGGACAGAGCACAGGTTAACCTCCCTCTCTGGAACTTGGAGCTGTAGATATACCTGGCCTCACAGAGGTCCTGTCCCCTCCCCTGTGAAAATCGGGCCAAGTTAAGCCCACCTGGAAGGGTTAGTGAGTGAGGACTGTACTGAAAGTCCTGTGACGGCGAACGTTCAATGAGTACATTCTTTTTTGTTTCAAAAACAAATTCATAACCCCTGACCTCATTTCCTTGTGCTTACTTAAGGAAGTCCTGGGGAAACCTCCCAATAATACTGGAAACCAAAGAAACAGAGATGTCGGCAAACAACACGCACACCAAAAGAAAGCCTAAACCTGGAGAAGGAGCATTTTAGTAACCGCACACTGTGAGACCTTCGCTAAGGGCTCTTCACACTGAGCTTTGATCCCTACTGAGGCCATCTGAAACACAAGAGAAAGAACTAACATTAGGCTCGGATGCTAGGGCTTGCAGAAGTTTTACATCCAGTCCTGCCCACTCTCCCCACAGTGTCCCTGGGTCACTTTGAAAGAATGGCCATCAGGACCCCTTCCCCAACATATATATACACAGAGAGACTTAGCAGTGTGTGGACCTCCCGTTTATCTTCTCCTTTAGTTCCCTGACCATTTTACAGATGAGAAGCCTCAGAGAGGTCAAACAGCCAGCATAGAGCTAACACAGGGGCTGAACTAGGGTCACCTGACGACCCGTGAGCGCTTGTTCTCCTGGGTCATGATCACAGTACAGCAAATTAGGACAAGAGGGTGGGGGACCATTGTCCAGGAACACACACACTCTCCAGCCCTACAGAGCATCATCATCTGTGAGTGGCTCGGCCCCCGTGGTCATAGCGACGGGTGAGCACATCCAGTCCTCTGCCCAGGTCATTTAGCATAATCTGCAACAATGTGGTGATTTATTGATGACTCCGAGTCCCCACTGGGCCGGCATGAGAATAATCAGATGAATTATGAGCCTGTGAAGACGGATGCACTCTGAGCCAGCTCCCGCAGAACGGAATGATGCTGTGCTGGGATTCTGCCTGGAGCAGCGGCAGGCGATGGATGTTTCTAGGGAAGGGTGGGCTCTGTTTGATCTTTGAGCTGTGAGTTGTTTCTCTCAACACGGGGAGTTTAAGAGGTAACAGCACTGGCACCTCCCTGTTCCAAGAGAGGAAGAATGCTGACGATCTTCCCCAGGGACTCGGGAACAGAACCCCATTCTGTGGGCGTGGACAAGGCTGCATGAGAGGAGGGCCTCCGTGTTGGCAGCCACCCTACTTGATCATAAGCCCCTGGCCCCTTCATTTTGAGGCCATGATATATTAGTTATTGCTGAATCCCAAACACCCCCAAAATATTGGAGTTTCAAATGTCACTGTATGTTGTATTTGCTACAGCCGTAAGGATGATAATTCACAAGTCTTGGGGGGGGGGCGGGTTGGCACAGTCTGTAAAATAATTGCTGTACAAGCATGGGACCCCAGTGTGGACCCCAGGACTTGAGACACGGTGGCACATGTCTGTAAGCCCAAGCACACTGTGGCAAGAAGAGGGCAGGGGGGACAGGGAGAGACAGAGCCTCAGAGCTTGCTGATCAGTCGGATGCATTGGTGACACCCAGAGAGGCGTTGTCTCAAAAATAGAAGGTGGGAAGCACCTGAAAAAGACACCTCCACACACATCCACCCCCAAATAAATAGCCAGGTGAGTGGGCCTCAGATGGTCCTGGCTGCTGGCTGGGTGCCTCCGTTCCCCCACACGGCGCTTGAGTGAGACAGTTGGAGGAGTTTGTTTATATCCCAGAGGAAGGGTGTTCAGGGAGCTTAAGGGAAGCTGAAATACACTAAGACCAGGACTCAAAAACCAGTGCGACACACCGCCTTCGTCAAAGCAAGTCAGAAAGCCGCACTGGCGTCCAGAGGCGCTGCCACACCCTCCACCTGGGGCTGGGAAGGGCTATAGGCACAGCAAAGGGGCAAGAACAGGGATGGGCACTGTGGAATGGAGCCTCCTCGGCTCTAGTCTAGTGGGTGGGATGCCTGCTGAATGCCCTTGGAGAGCCACCTGTGAAGCGAGTTTCAGGGACAGGAGACAGGAGTTAGGAGAGGGTGAGGCAGAGGCGCAGTCGGGTCCAAAGACAGTCCCACCAGGAGCACGGGCACTCAAAAGCCCTTCAGAGCTAGCCTGGAATACAAGCACCTTAAAATACATGTGTAGACCAGGCCACACCCACTTTAGTCCTCTGTCATCTACTGTGAACACCCAAGACTGCACATTGAGTCTAAGGCAGGCAGCCGGGAGTCAGTGCTTCTGGAAGCTTCTCTCTGCCATTCAGAGTTGGGGAATTGGGTAATCACTTCCTCTCCCTTTGCTGGGGGACACTGTCGCGTCCTCTAGGGGATCTCCCTGAGATTCCCCCGTGGGTTAAGCTCTGGTTGCCCGCAGCAGCAGCCTGCGGGATAACACACACTCTGGGTCAGGCTCTTTTCTTTCTTGCCTCAGTTCACTCCCCACTGTAAGATCAGTTCCCACAAACTCTTTTGCATCTGTGCATATATGTCCATATTCACGTGGGCAGGGGGCGGGGAAGAGAGAGAGAGAAAAAACAACCTCAGGTATCATTCATCAAGTCCCATAAACTGTATTTTTTTGAGACGGGATCTCTCATTGGCCTGGTTGGACAGTGAGTCCCCCAGAGGTCCCTCGTCCCCACTTCTGGTATGCAATATTAGATCTGGCTTACGTGGACTCTGGGGCTGGAACGCCTGTCCCCATGTTTACAGAGTAAGCACTGTACATCCATTGAGTCATCTCTCTGTTAACTCTCCCACTCTCTCCCGCATCGTGCCCAAATTCTTAGCATCTATGTCTGATGAGACTCAAGCAAAGACAGTGTGAGAGCCATGAAAGAAGATTCTAGAAACCCAGAGACACAGAGCAGACCAGCATCCCAGAACATCTTCCAAACCAAACTCACCTTCAGGAGTAAAGCTGTGCTCACTCGCAAAAACTTGTACCACAGCTGGGCTTGTTAATGGTTGACCATCCGTCATAGAAGGCAGAGCAGAGAGGACCCAGCCCTTCCTCTAACCAGTCATGTACAATTCTGCCCCAATTGCACATGACCTCAAGAAGGGGCGAGAAGTCTACAGGAGGGACTAGGGGCAGGCTTAATCTATGTCTCTGCAGGAGTTATCCTGCCTGCTGGGGGCACTTTCCAGTGTGGCAGCTTTAAGGCCACCCGTGCTGCCCATAACCCTTTACTTACTGATCTGTTAGTAATCCTAATAAACTCGTTGGTTTCTCAAAGTGAGCTTGGGCTGACATTTGTCATCAGGGCCTTTCAGAAGAGGGGATGCAGTAGGATGTGCTGCCTAGTCCTCCCAACCCCCACGAGGAAATCCTCCCAACAAACAGCGGTGTAATTCCCCCAGGCTGGGGAACCAGACAGACTGTGTTTGAATCTGCCTCACTAGTATGCAAATATTTAATGCTAACATTACTGCTATTTATAGACTCAAGAAAGAGGCTCAAGAGAAGCAGAGCTGGGAACTCTAGAAAAGGAAGATAGCTCCAGAAGGCTGGGCGACGCCTTCCAATCATGAGAAGACAAAAATAAGTCATTTTACAGAAGCAATTGCAGAAATCCTGTGTTTTCCCATGATGCTTCAAGGGAGCTGGGGGTTTTTTTGTTTTTGTTTTTATTTTATTTTTTTTTTTTTTAAAGGATAAAGGGCAAGAGATACAGCCAAAAGAGATAGAGAGCCAAGTTCCCCACCCTCAGCCTGTAAGGTGAGTGCTAGAGTAGCCAAACCCCAGAATGTGCTGTGGCTTGCAAACTCCCGAAGACAATAGAAAGGGCTTTGTTAGGCTGTGCGCCAAGGAAGCCAAGAATGAGGAAAGAGCAGCCAGGACTGGGGCAGAGAAAGCCGCATCTGTCTGACCTCTGTCTTCCTCCTCAGGTGAAGGGCTGAGAACACAAAAGGTGACGACAGGCCGAGTCAAGAAGAAATCAACACTAGGTTCGGGCCTAACAGGCTTCCTGGCTACACAAGATCACCAGGGCGAAGCAGCAGCAGCCAGCGAGGCCTCGGGCTCCTGGGCCGGCACGCTCTGGGTAACAAGGAACCACTTCAGGGCTCTGGTCTCACCCGCAGCTGTTTTCCTAAACAGCTGAAAGGAGATCAGCACAGAACTCAGTACAGAAAGGGCCCGACACCAGCTAGTGTCAACATGGGACAGTGTTACACCCGATCGCCCTCCCTCCCCACTCAATGCCTTGCCAAAAGCCTTTAGACAATGCCTGGAGACCACTTGGGGTGGCAACAGATGCGTAGAGGGCAATGTTGGTGCCCAGCGGAAACTGCATTACTCTCCACCATGCTAAGCGAAGATCCCCACGGGAAAAACTGACTTAGCCCAGCAAGTCAGTAGCGTTGACTCTCAAGAATCCTTAGTCTAAACAAATGACTGTAGAATGAATGAATGAATGAATGAATGAATGAATGAATGTGACTCAGCGCTGTTGTGAGCCTAGGAATGCAGATGGGCAAGATGGTCTCTCCCTCAAGAGTTGCCACTCCAGAACGAGATGGAAGTCCAGCCAGGACATGGGGTGGAGCTAAAGGTTACGGGGCATAGCATGTTCTTGTTACATGTGAACACCACACGGAACCCAGTGCGCTTGGACTGCAGCTGGGAAGAGCACCTGAGGAAGGCCGCAGATAGGACTGAGAGCTACAGGAAGACCCTAGGTGCTGTCCTCCAGACACAAGGCTCAGGAAGGCTGCTGAGCGTGGAAACATGGTCAGATCCTGTTCACAATAAATATACTTAGTAGCTCTGGTTGAAAAATTCTTCCCTCTAGCCAAGAATTAGCACAGTAATCTCATCCATAAATCTACCACGATGACCTCACGCACCAAACAGTAGAATGTGCTGGAACTTTGGAGAATACCCTGGAATGCTCTGCCCATGGAGATGTGTCAGACTATTTTTTAAGTACAATTCAGTAATTTTTAATAAATCTGCAGAATTGTGTAATGATCGCTATAATCCAGTTTTAGAATATTTCTGTCACCCCAATTACTCCCCTGTGTGCATTTATACTCAATCACCACTCCAAACCCCAGCCTGAGGCAGTTACCAATCTGCCGTCTGTCTCGGCATAGCTGCCATTTCAAGACGATTCAGATGAACGGAACCATGCAGTGCCCGCTCTGGTGCCTACAGCTTCTCTTGCTTAGCGTGAATCAGTCGTTTGTCCGTCCCTCTTTATCGCTGAGTGGTACCTCAGTCCAGTACCTATGTAAAAGTCGGTACTGATTATAGAATGAAGGATGGAGCAGATGGGGGGCAGAGAGAGAGAGAGAGAGAGAGAGAGAGAGAGAGAGAGAGAGAGAGAGAGAGAGCTGAAAGACCAGTCAAGAGACCGTGGTAGCCTGAATAGAAGAATGGTTGAGCACCAAGCAAGAGGGAAAGGGTAGGAAGCAACTGAGGCTAGAGGCAGGCACAGGAGGGTGACCTGGGAGGCACGCTCATGGGACAGGTCTGTCTGGGCAGAGAGAGAAGACTCTGACAGGGCTAGATCCCCACAGGACTAAGAAAGCGGATGCAAGCTGACTGTAACTGCGGAGACATTCAGACCTGCGTGACAAGACCTGGTGTTCAACAGATCCAAGCATGCCTGGGCACTGATGGTGGCCTGCTGGGAGCCTGGCTCCTGGGGCTCTGGGAGGAGGATAATAGTAGCAAGTTTGTTGAATGTAAAAATGACACAAAGCAGTGAGGGACAGCAGGTCATCAGTCTCAGCAGGTTCAAATGACGGGCCACGGCCAGCCCGTGCTGGTAAGAACCAATGACCAGTGCCATCCTGGACACTTTCAGGGTATAGTGTCTACAAACACACAGGAAAAAGCATCAGATACTGCTCATGCTAGGTTCTGGGCCATGAGGGTCAGGCTCTTCTCAGCTTCTTGTAGAATGGAGGACTTCTTCACTGCAGGAGGAGGAGCTCTTCCTACCCGGACAGTGCATGACCAAGGCTTGTTAAACCCACTCTTCTAAGGACTATCTCTATCAGGCAAGCTGAACAGACCAGCCAGTGTCTGCCAGGCCTCCCCCCAGGATGCAGAGATGAAGATGTCTCCTTGGCTCATTTTGTGCTGCTGTAACAGAGGGGATAAGTCTGGGTTACTTAGAAGTTAGTGAAAATTTCCAGGCTCCTGCTCTGGGGGTTGAAGTCTTCCAACAGCATGGTGCTGGCCCTCCTGCTGAGGGCTTTCTGGCCCTGTCCCAGCATGGTAGAGAAACAGAAAGAGAACTGGCCATATGTAGAAGAGGTCACATAGAAAGGCAGGAAGCCAGTAGGATTAGGGACCAGCAGGCCTCTTTTTATAACCGGTCTCTGGTCAAAACAAAGCAGGGTACCAAGAGAACTATGTTAATCTCTTCAAAGGTGATGCCCTCCTGTCAAAAGCACAATTATCTAATTACCGCTCACTATGATTCATCACTTGAAGGTGTGCCTCTACAAACTGCTTCGACCCCAGACCCACCTTCCTGCATCACAAGCTCAGCCCTGGCCTGTACTCTGCAGTCCTCCAGGGACAACCGTTGCCCAACCCTTCCTGTGTCCTGGCCAGAAGTTTATCCCAATCCCTGACACCTGACAGGCAGTAGAATGAAGAGAGTCCAATCGCGAGTTCCTCTTTCTGTCCATCTACACCAGCAGGATGTCAGTCCATGGTCAGTGTGGGAGAAATAACTCGGGGGCCACGGAATGGCCAGACTGCTTGGGTAATGAACTTTCTTTAGGAAAGTCCATTCCGATTTCTGAGTATTAAGCAAAGTCCTCAGCTTGTGCCCTAATCCTCAAAAGTTTAACACCTTGGAAGTGTCTACTGCATTTTCTTCTAATTACACATTTCACACAAGCACTAGAGGCCAGACTTAGAAAAATAAGCACTGTTAACTTTTGATCATTTTCTTTTCCTCTCCATATAGACTGTATGGTCTGATATTCGCCATTCATTCATTCACACATAATACACATGAACATACACATTTCCCAAAGATTTTCTTAAAACATAACTGGGATCAACAGTATAATCTTCAGCTTGAAATAAAAAATAACTCCCGATCATTAAGAGATTATCATTTCTGTCGATAAAAATGCTCGCTGCACAGGCACAAGGACTCCAGCATGCAGAAGCGGGGCTCAGTGGTGCATGCCTGTAATTCCGGCCCTGGGGAGGTGGTTACAGGCTCACTGCAGCTCCCTGGAGACCCAGCTGAGGGCAAGTTCAGTAAAAGATCCTGTCTCAAAAACAAAGGTAGAAAACAATAAAGGAAGACACCCCTCATTGACCTCTTGATTCCACTGGTCTAGCACGCACATGCACGTGCACACACACATGCACGCACACACACACACATGCAAGCACACACTTGTGCACCCACACACACGCATAATGGTACCCATTATGATCAGGGCATAACATTACATCTCTCCCGGGTCTGATCTACCCATGACCCTCTCACTGCCCCTGCAGAGTCTCAGAACACGCTAAGTCTGGGCTGCATTCTCTCCCCGCACCTGTGCACGCCTTTCTGGTAGCCTTGGGTGTCTGTGACCTCCCTTCCCTTCCTGCTGCTCACATCAAGGGCTCCCTGTTATCCCTGTGGACTGGTCCTGCCGAGGCCACCGTGGCTCTCTCCTGCCACCTCCTGCCCACTTGTAATATCTGTGACACTCATAACCCTTCCAAAGTGGGAGGATGTGGGGGAAGACAGGCTTAAATCTGCAGGAAGAAATTTAAGGGGGTTAGGAGTAAAAACCCAATGCAGTTTCTTCTCAAAAATCCACACTGAACGCTGACGGACCTGCCTTAACCATGCCAACATAAAACCAGAGGCCTTTGTAATATACCTGATAAGATTTAATAAGAGAACGAGGCTGTCTGAATAAGCAGGAAGAGAGAAAGAAAGGAGAGAAAGGAGGGGAGGAGGGGAAGAGAGGAGGAGAGGAGGGGAGGAGAGAAAGGAGAGGAGGGGAGGAGAGAGGGAGGGGAGGAGGGAAAGAGAGGAGGGGAGGAGGGGAGGAGGAAGAAAGGGGAAAAAGAAGGAGGGGGAGAGAAAGGAACAAGGAAAGGAGAGAGACCAAGAAATGAAGGAGGAAAAAGGAAGGGAGGAGGGAGAGGAGGGAGGGAGGAAGGTGATCAACTGATCTAGGCACCTCAGGAAGACAGAGCTCAGGTCAAAATGAGAAAAAGGCTTTATAAAAGAAATCGTCCTCCAAGGAAACATGCTGTTGGGATGCCTTCATCCCAAGAAGGCAGTTGCAGATCTTTGATGACGGGCCATATTGGTGAGAAGCGTGATGGTGTAGAGACAGACACTGGTGAAGGCATCCCACCCAGCATTTTCACCACCCAAATGGTCCTTCAAGGAAACATGTCACCTGATGGGCTGAGGCTCAAGAACAGGTGACACCCCTGTGACCCATGGAGATGTAGCCCCCTCTCCTTAAGAGGCAACTGGAGAAAGAAAGCCTCTGTGGGCTCTTTTTTCTAGGGTCCCGTGGGGCGCAGAGGCAGAGATGTGCGGTTACTTCCTACGTGAGTCCTCTAACAGCATCCATGGCCGGTTTTCACTAGCTCTCCATTCTTGACACAGAGAAGCAATGCTTGGAGTCCCTGGGACAGTCACAGTGTGCCCCACACTCTCTAAGCCATAGGCAAGCCAAGGCCAGAGGCCTGAGCTCCCATGATTCTTTGCCAACGCCCCTGTCTGCCGTCAAACACATCACGGCCACTGCAATAGACTCTTGGGTAGCACTCGTTCATCTCCCGCTCTAGCCTCGTGCAGGGAATAGTCATCAGAGGCGACATGTGAGCGCCTGAGAGGACAGTTCCATTTGTACTGGAGTGAGGTGTGAAGAAAGCAAATTCCTGAAGGGCCCAGGCAGAGGATGTGTGGAAAGACAGAAAAACATGAGAAGGGACAGGACTGGGACAGGAGTGTGAGGGGACAGCACTTCATATGTCAGTGGCCTTGTCCAGCCAGACTGAGCAAGATAGGGCACAAAGCCAAAGAGGCAGACGGTGTTGGAAACTCCTGTTCTGCACATGAAAGATCTTGGGTGTCATTGCAAAGGCCACGGGATGGGGGGGGGGTCAATGGCAGGAACATGGAGAAGAGAATGGTGGTGGCAGAGCCTCAACCGCAGGGCAATTTGGTGAGAGGCGTGGTGGCATAGGGACAGACACTGGGGGAGGCATCCCATCCAGGATTTCACCACCGTGTGTGGCTCGGGAGGAGAACGGGGGTCTACTGGGAATGCTGCTGCACGGATACCAGTGAGTCGGAGCAAGGTGGAGTCTGGCCAGCCCCGTGGTTTCTCCGACGTGGACAGTTTCATAGATGAGAGCGCCATTGCTCTAGAAGAGCCCCTTAGCCTCCTCTAGTCCACTAGCACAAAATGATACAAAACAAGCCAAGCCCGCCATCGATGTGGCAATTCTGTACAGGAAAGGACCTTAAGAGGCCGGATGAGCAGATCTAGCTGAAGGCAAGGTGAGTCCTAACCGATGCGGAAGACAAAAGTTCTAAGTGTAGCCTTGAGTGCATGCGTAAGCATGGCTGCTGGGCCAGCTTCCCATTAGACTCATGGATATTAGCTAATTTCCCTGATTGTTCCTGCCATTATAGCCCCATCTTAGTGTCATTGACTTTACAATCAAGTCACTAGACCAGAACGTAGAAGTCTAAGGAGGAATTTGACAGAACAGGAGAAACGCTGCTCGGTCTTAGAGAACCTGTGTGTACACTCGGGGCCTGGCCACAGCTTTTAGGAGACATCGGGTGGTCTCCCTTGAGGATAGGGCTAAGTCTCCTACTGTACGAGGCTGACGAGGACGGGGTTTTGCTTTTGCATATCTTGAATTGTAAATGTGGACAGAAGGGACATGGTTGGTTCAGAAAAACCACACAACAAGCGCCAGGCCACACTGCAAATTTGCATATGGCACAGTGGGTGATGGCCAGCATGCTCTAGTGACCGTCTACTGACCCTTCTCTTAGTTCATGCTTCTACAGCAAGATCAGGAGATGCAGGGCCGAGAATAAAGCGAGTGAGGAAATGACAGGTGACCCTGCATGGAAGCCAGAGATGGAGATCTTCACTGCTCCCTTCCCAGAGCAAGACAAAGACATGGGCCCAGCTCAGCTGAAAAGCTCTAGAATCATTGTACTGTCCCAGAATCCCTTCTCACCGAGGTACCTGAACATTTAAACCAGAGCCCACAACTCCCCCAAATGGCAACACACAGCCTGCAGAACTTGAATACAACTAAATCCTGTTATGGGGCTCTGAGAGCCTGCAGTTACCTGGGCTGCTCCTCTTGTTAAACCTACTTCTCAACGACACAGCTCATAAGTTACAGCTGTTTTTTGGGGTTTTTTTTCCATTTTGTTTTTGTTTTTTGTAAGAAAGACTTCCAAAGATAAAGTGTGTTTTGTTTATTTAATTTTTGCTTTCCAGACTTGAGCAGACTTCTCTCATTGGGGTTCCCCTCTTAAGGGGGGCCCTGTTGGTAACCCGTAGCACCCACCATCCTGGACTCCTTTGTAATTAGTGTCTCAGCTGCATAGCCCAGAGCCATCAGGATGGGAAGGCTTCCCAGAGGCCAGCATCTAGCAGTAACCATGAGCGGCACCATGACTTACTTCCAAGGCTTGGCTGTCCAGATCTTAAAGCCAGTATTGTCTTTCCAGTTATCCCATTAACTGTTTGATAATCATTTTCAACAAATACTTCTCGCGTTTCATGAATATTCATGTGTCTGAAATTCTTAGTTCCCACTAAGACTCTGAGAGGGAGGTAGAGCCTTCGAGGAAGTGAGGCGAGCCACTTGGAGAGAAGCAGAGCGCTTTGCTCAGAAGCCTGTCTCGGCCTGCCATGCATTCGGCCCTTCCTCTCCCAGTGAGCACCCCTGCCTTTAGTCTCACCTTCCACACAGTGCTTCTTCCCATAGCTGTCCCGGAGGCAGCACCGGGCTCTAACCTCCAGAACTGCTGTATTCTGCTCTGCTGCGGGGTTCAAGACCTGTGTGATCACACATACATCTCAGCTGAGCTCATTGGCAGAAACGGCGACTCCGAGGTTGGTAATTCAGAGAAAAGGATGAGACTATTTTTAGTTCAATATTGTGGAGAATGGATAATCACTGTGAGATTAGAATCTCATAACACGGGTGTTCTAAGACATGCTTTTGTGATATTAAAGCATCTCTCTTTTTATTCAGGTCCAGACACTGGGTTAAGTTAGCTATTCAAGGTCACGCCAATAACCAGTCTAGCTCGGAGACAGAACCAAATCTTGCTGACGCTTTGCCTTTCACGGAGCTTTATAAGTTCTTGTCGTTAACTATGTCCTGGGGAGGGGGGAGATGCTTCTTGGCTTTTGGCTAGGGTCAAGCCCATTGATACTCTCCACACTCACACTCACAGGGTGTCCTGTGAGGGAAAGGCCTTGCACGTGCCGGGCATGTGTGTCTCCCAGTGGCTTCACTCAGAGTCCCATCATTTTTATTTTGAGACAGGATCTCACCAAGTGATTCAGGTTGGCCTTGAACTCACGGTGTAGCCCAGGGAGGTCTCAGCTTGCAACCTTCCTGCTTATGCCTCTAATAGCTACAACACAGGCCTGCACCAGCTGGCCTAATTATAAGCAAGAAACTTTCTGCACCAAGACAAGCCCCTTGCCTAGCAAGAGGGAGACCCTGGCCTTCCATGTCACAAAAATTAAAAATATAGAACAGAAGGGAAAACCAAAATTCCAGCTAAGCCCATTGAAACAGAAAATATACCTCTCACTTCTTTCAAGTTAATTCCTCTCCACAATACATTTATGTCTTCCCCAATCCAGGGCTCTTCTAGAAGGTTCTTGGCAAGCTTTTCTTTTAGGGAATTCTGCAGTTTTTCCATTATGGACTTTGGCTTCTCTTGTTGCCCTTCATGACAACTGAGCAATGGAAGATAGAGTCCTTGACACCCCAGAGCAGAGTGCAGGAGAGAACGGGTGTTCTGCGAGGACCAGTGGTCAGCATTCCCAGGAAAGTGCAAACCCACAGAAAGCTTCTAATCCCCACAGTTCTGACGATGTGCCCTCTGGATTAAAGGTTGCTCAAGGTGAGGCATAAAAACCCTCACAGTCCCAGGTTTCTCTGAGGAACTGGGAGGTTCAAAGCTGATTTCCCAAACCAATGTCAGTTATTGAATGTGACCGCCAAGACAGAGATTGGAATGACGGAGCTGTAAGCCAAGGGACGCTGGCCGGCAGCTTCCAGAAGCGGAGAGGCAAGGACCGGCTGCTATCCTGTGGCTGCTGGAGGGAGCTGCAGTTTTGTAGATGCTTCGATTTTGACCTAGGATACCAGTTTTGAGTTTTGACTTCCAGACAGAAATATGAGAGAATAAATTTCAGTTATTTCAGGTCTCCAAGTTCAGAGCAACGTTTTAAGCTGGACCATAGGAAATTAGTACATTCCCTAGGCAAGGGATTCAGAATAAAAGGGAAAATTCTCTCACAGGGGATTCCCAGAAGGCTTCCAGAAGTACAATCTGAGTTGTTCCTTCAAGGCTGAGGGAGTTATAGTAGGACTGAACAGAGCAGTCAACATTTCATGAATGGAAGTCAACATTTCATGAATGGAACAGTCCGGATTTCCACTGGTGGGGGTGAGCTGAGCAGGGCAGTGAGGCCAGAGAACCTGGGTGAAAAGCTAGGGGCTAGGGAAGTGTTGGGGAGCCGTGCCGCACCCGCACCGCGGCTCCTTTCTCAGCCTTCACACCAGCGTTCGCAGGCTCTCCTCACACACACCCAATCATGCCAGTGGTGCCATCTTGATCTCCCGCAGCCTGCCAACAGGCCACAATGTTCTGACGAATTATATACAAGCCCGACCTCTTTGAATCCGTTCGGCTCCTTTTTGAGACAGTGAATGACTGACCAACTTTTTGTCTTTCTCTTATCGCCTTTGTGGGATAGTCCTGAGTCAGGCAGATCATCTACCTGCTGGATGTGGATCCAGCAGGTCAATCAGATGGGACTGGTGTCTGCGAAGAGCACGTCGCTCTATATCACAGTGGGGGCCAGTGTTATAATGTCACTAGATGGTCCCATTTTGCTCAAAAACAAAGTGAATCTCTTTAATACAGCTATTGATGCACCAGAATGCAGAGACGGCCTAGATATACTTTCTCCCTCACATCACCAACTAGTTTTAAGGAAGGATGGAGGTCTGATGGGTGAGGCTTGCCTCTCGTGTGCCTGGAGCCCTGGGTTCTCTTCCCAGAGCCCCACAAGCAGGACATGGCGGTCATACCTGTATTTCTAGCACTCTGAGAGTGAACATGGGAGACAAGACGTTCACGGTTACCCTTGGATGCGTACAGTACATCCCAGCCTGGGCTACATGATATTTATCTCAAAAACAATAACAGCAATAAAAAAAAAAAGCCTTGTTTTCCTAAAGGGCAATCCTGAACTCACAGGTCGCCCTAAATCCTCATCTTCTGTTCAAGGTTGCTACTTAATATTTTCAGATACAGACCTATTTGAGGGAAAGGGATAGATTCCAGAATGGAAGTAAAAGATGCTTAGGAAATAACAAAGGATCGAAAGAAATAGACAAACAAAGCAGCCCCAGACATGGGGAGGTGGTCTGCTCCGTGCCCCACATTGTATGTCAGTAAATAAAATAAAGATTATTGAGTCAAAGTTTTTAAATGTGAGATTAATTGAACTGGATAGCAATTTAGATACTAGACTATGAAACGAATCTCAAATAATGGTTTAAATGTCAACAATAATATATAAGAACCAGGTAAAGTATAGCTACCAGGGGCTGCAGGGACACTTCAGGGGATAAAACGCTTTCTGTGCAAGCAAGGACTGGACTTTGGGTCTCTGGAACCCAGGGAAAAAGCTGGATGGGTGCTGTAGCCACCTGTCACCCCTGAATTTGGGAAGCAGAAATGATGGAACTCCAGGGCAAGCTGGGTAGCTAAACTGGCCTAGTCAAAGAATGCCCAGTCCTAGGAGAGACACTGCTTCCACGGATAATAAAGTGGAGCGTGCCATGGCTAGCTGCCAGCTTGACACCCCTGGGAAGAAAGACCCTAAACTGAGGCACTGTCTCCTTTAGATGGCCTGTGGGCAAGTCTGTAGGGTTTTTTCCTGCTTGCTAATTGATGTAAGGATGGTGCTATCCCAAGCAGGAGAGCCCGAGCAACAGAAAAGGGCTTCCAGATAATGCTGAAAGCGGCGCGGTCGAGACTACAACAGTTGCCTCGTCATACGTGAGAAGATCTTTGAGCCACCTTCATCCCTGCACCAGGAACTGAACTTTGGTGTGACCCCCAACCCTCCTGGGCACAAAAGTGGATTCTTACTGTCTCTGCTGCAGCTCGTTTGTATCTCTCCGCGGGTACGTGTCTGTGATCGTGTAGATCTGGCCCGTGCGCATGCGCATCTTGATTTTCCATTGTTTGCCTGTGTGTGCCGCAGGCTGGCTGGCCTGTGAGTGCCCAAAGCTTCTCCCGTCTCTGCTTCCGGTCTCACCGTAGGAACACTGCAATTATAAATGTGCGTCCCAGCTTTATGTGGGAGCTAAGGATTTGAAAGAAGCTCCTCACACTTGTGCCGCCAACGGTTTCTCCCCAGAGCCATCTCCCCAGCCCTGCCTCTGCTTCTAATAGTACTGAGTCCCATCATCAATACTAAGGATCTGGGGAACCGTATGGACTGGCCTGCCAACACATGCCTGCCCCGGAAGCAGTGAGGGGAAAGCAACTATCTGACATATTCTGCCTCTCTGCTTGGGCAGATTGGCTCCGCGTCTTCTCCAGCCTCACAAGGCAGAGTGATGGCTAGACCTGTTTAAAATAAAACTTGGCATGTTAGTGATGATTTATTACAGCTATATGGATTGGTTTGGACACATTGCATTCTCTGAGTGGAGGGAAACCAGAGCACAGGATTTAGGACTAGGGGATGGCAGCATAAAAATGGGGACTCTAGGGTATACTAAAGAAAACGGTGTCGATGACACTCATTAAAGTAAGGGAAGGTTCTGTCAGAACTACTGTGTCTGGAAGGGAGATGGGGTTAGACCTGAATAGCCTGGACCAGTGGGAATTTATATCTAAGAACCAGGGTGGGAGTCAGGGAGCTGAGAATTACTAAGAGGAGACCTCAGGGTTACGCGGGATTCCACCCAACTAGAGTAAACCCAATTCTTCCCAAAGAATCAGACCTCACCTGGGGAATGAAGAGGAGCTGAGCAGATATTTAGGGTCAGAGCTTCCTTCGAGACTGACCTAGCAGTGCTCTTAGCTAAAATAGAAGTAGTCAGGTCATAGACGGGGAGGGGCCCAGAGGACACTTGTGGAGCTGGCCTTAAGTTTAGCCAAAAAAAAAAAAAAAAAAAAAAAACAAAAAACAAAAAACAAAAAACAAAAAAACAAAAAACAAAAAACCCACAATGTTTTTAAGCACAGAGGAGGCCTGAAGGGGAGGGAGGGATCTGGCGATGGAAAAAGCAGAAAGGAAGGTACAAAAAAAAATCACTAGACTTTAGAAATCTGTTTGTTTAAAACACCTGTGGTCCAGGAGCAAAGCGAGAACAGTGATGTTTCCTTGTGCGCTCAAGTGGACTCCCAGGGTGGACCCCTATTCCTTAAAATCATAACTCTCACCAGTCTAGGAGACTGCACAGGGACCTGAGCTAAATCCCATGAATGTGCAACCATGCTGTTGTTCCAAAGGCACTGTCCACCTGTGTGTATGTATATATTATATATATACATATATGTGTATATATATATATATACATATATGTGTATATATATATATGTAAATTCATTTGTCTCATGCATGTAGGTGCCCATAGAAGCCTGAAGAGGGCGCCAGATCCCTCTGGAGCGAGTTACAGTTGGTCGTGAGCCAAAAACATGGGTACTAGGACCCGAACTTGCATCTTTGAAAAGAGTAATAAACGCTCTTAGCTGCCGAGCCTTTTTCCAGCAAGGCTAGTGGAAGCATTTTGGCAAGCTGTGCCATCCATAGTACGTGCCCTCAGAAGCAGGTACTTCGGCTTGAGAAGAATCCCAACTGGTGTGCTGGACCCACAGAGCCAGAAACTAGGAACGGGTTTTCCTAATGGATGCAGCTTGAGGTTCTCGCACGCATGCGTTCTCATCCTCCTGTTCCGTACAAGGAAGTTCGCACTGAGGTCAATTCCAGCAAAGCAAGAGAGACAGGATGTGTTTAACCAAATATTTTCTGGGTCAAAGTCGCTGCTTGCCTCCCTCCTCTTTTTAGCAATGACTATCTTTGCCTTTTCCTCTCTCATACTGAGAAAAAAAATATTGCAAGCCACCTTAACCTAATAAAATAAGCGCATTGGCGTTTGTTTGGGGACCTAGAATCCACACAGAAAGGCACTAGCGCTTTATTCTGGCTAGACATCAAGTCACAATTAAACCTTCCTCAGAGTCTATGTTGTCCTGGTAACTGCTCGCTGCTTAGAGAACATGGGGGGTGTGATTGCCCAAAAGGGTCTGGAAGGAGAGCTAGCGAGCGAGCGCTTATTAAGGAATTCTGCCTGGTGCGCAGAACCGCATGCTCTGGCCATGTCAGATGGCCGAGCAGAGGTGGGGGGGAGCCCCCCTTCAGGCCTCCCAGCGCTGCCACGGCTTTGGGGCTCTGCCGCTGCGAAGTGGCTATGCACATTATAATAACAAGCCCGACACCGGTACACCAAAAATATTGACAACAAATAGTATTTTGAATAAGCAGATGGTAAATCCCCTTAAACACATTCGACTTTGACGGATATATTTAGACGCAGATGAATAGTCGCTGGGGCTTTTTTTTCCCCCTCCTAAGTGTCAATTGGTGTGAATGAATAAAGATGGTTTTAAAGGAGCTGAACTGCTTAGGGATTAGGGCCAACTGGAACAATTTGCTTTAAAGAAAAAAGCCTCCAAGCTAGAGAGAGTCTCGGTTTCCGAGCGCAGCAGGAGGACCTCGGCCTTTGAGTCTCCACCTGGGCCAGTTCGGCACTCCTCAGTTGCCCACCTTTTTAATTGTGCATAAACGAGATCTTGCAGCTCCAAAGAGCCAATAATTATGGCAACGACAAAGCGGGGAGGGTTTATGTGGCAGTCCTTTTTATTGTGGTTTAACAGATTTTTTAGCAAGAAGACTGAGAATATAAATTGGCTTCATTTTTAAATCCTGAGGAAAATGCCTAAACAGCCCATAAGGTCCCACTTCAGGCAATTAAAAAAAGCTTAGAATAGCAAGCCAGAGGGAGGGGGGATAAAAGCACAAAATTTATTTGGACACCGTGGAGGGAAAAGGTTACCAATGAGACCAGCTTCCTTCCCACATCGTCTCCAAGTCCCTCGGCGACCCTGGTCCCCAGGGTTTTGTTTTGTTTTGTTTTTTTTTTTTTTTTGGGGGGGGGTGGACAGCACAGTAATGGTAGGGAGTAAGAAAAGCGTGTCAGATATCTTAGGCTTTTGCTCCAGTCATGTAAAATGTGTTCCGAGCATGTATGTAATAAAAATGATGGCGCAGGCATTCTCTTCACTAGCATGCAGTCCCTCTCACGGGCCACATTCTAGTCCTTCTCTGGTAATGGAGGTGCCATCAGAAGAGGGCAATGCCAGTAGAGGGGTGGCTCCATTGGCAAAGCACTTCTTGCAAGCCTAAGGCACAAGTTCGAATCCCAGCACTCACACAGGGGCTTGCTGGCCAGCTAGGCAAAAAGCCAAGTGAGCTCCAGATTCACTAGGGAGAACTCGACTCAAAAATAAGGTTGAGAGCAATGGGGAAGATACGCAATCAATCTCTGGCATCCACATATGCACATAGAGGTGAATGCACACACACATATGTACACACACGAGAGAGAGAGAGAGAGAGAGAGAGAGAGAGAGAGAGAGAGAGAGAGAGAGTTTCTTAGCATCTCTCCTCTGTTTTTAGGGGCCTTAAAGGGTTTCTGGAGAAGGCATCCTCACACTGATCTGTAACCTTCATATCCTCTCAGGGATATGATTTTTTTCAAAGTTCAATCACCACAGAGGAGCTGCCGTCACTCTGCCTTCTTGCAGGGCACCATTTGGAAGTGGCCTTCACCCTATGCGCCTCGTCTCCGAGAAAGCTACTTAATGATGCATAAAACGAATTATTATAAAATAAGGCGGACTCTGCACGGCAGCTGCTCACAATGTGGAAAATCACAATTTTTCATGGCCTGTTTTCTTTGAAAATGTGTGCCCTTTCCCTATCCTTAATGTGTTCTGTATATGTAAAATAAATACTCCTCACAGCAGGACCCTGGCTCCGAGGCCTTAAAACCTAATAAAAGAGTCCTGTAGTTTAATGGTCCTTAAATGCTCAACATCTTTTTCACTTAATGTAAAATCCATCTGATCTAATAGCCGTGACTGAATTATAGATATATAATTTTTTCTATTAAATGTTAATCTTCTGACTTGGCACAGCAATAGACGCTCTAAATTATTAAGAAGGCAATAACCTCTCTAAACTCTTTTCAGACTTCAGGATATTCCCAGGTCTGCTATCATAAAAAATAAATCTGCAAACCTGCATGCAATAAATAAGAATCTCGCCTATTAAATAAGACAATTTGATAGCAAATAACAATTATGGAGATGTTGTTTTCTTGATGTCTCCTCCTCTGTTTCGTTAAATATAAATTCATATATACATATAAATATGTATACATATATATGTGGCCAAATTATGTGTCTATATAACTAGGGCTGCAGACTTCAAAAGCCTCCCTTTTTTCATTTACATATGACATTTTTGTTATCTTCTTTCGGCTGGATCCATTCACTGGTAATGTTTGCTCAAGCAGGCATAAATAATGGAAAGAGGCTGTCATCCAAAAGGGACGCCACATGCCCAGCTATGCTAACCGTAGCCCTCGCACTGCCCCGGGAGGTTTGTGGGAGGCCATCTCTGTCCTGGGCTTGTGCTTTTATTTTAAAATCTATATCCTCACTTATGGCAGAGGTAAGGGCAGGGCTGGGGAGCTGCTCTCTGGGTGCCAGCCAGTGCCTTAACAGCCCTCTGCTCTGCCCTGGCAAACCGTCCCCCGCCCCAGCCCCCACAGCACTTGGTAGCCAACCTCTCACACGCGAGTCTGAGGGAACGCTTAAGACCCGACTCATAACAAAACTACACTAACTTTACCTGAAATTTTAGAACAATATAGGTACACCCAGTGGTCGCTGCAGGAATATTTCGCTTTAAGAGATAACAACATGGGGGCTTGGAGTGTGTGGTGTAAGGCACGTACCCCATGCTTGCAAGTGTGTGGAGGTCAGAGGGCAGCTTGGGGGAGGTTCTCTCCTTCTACCACGTGGCTTCCAGGGATCAAATCAAGTTCTAAGGTTCAGTGTAAGCACCTTCTCCTGGTGAGCCATCTCAACAGCGCCATCTTTAAATTTTTATTTTTCGTGTGAGTATCATTACATATGTCTGTGTAACCATGTGCATGCCTGGAGCCTTCAGAGTGGAGTTACAGGTAGACGTGAGCCACCTCATGTGGATGATCTGGAACCAAGCCATTTTCCCAGCCCCTCAGGGGCTCAGGTCTAATAGATAATTCTTAATTCTGACAGCAGGTAAATAAGCATGAGCTTGCTTGATGAGTAGGATCAATCAATCAATCAATCAATCAAACAAACAAACAAAAACAAAAAACCCTGATTGGAGAATAAAGGATCACATCCCTGTTAGAATTCCCTGAGTCAAGATGGCAAGACGACTCCATGGTTAAGAGCACTGACTGCTCTTCCAGAGGTCCTGAGTTCAATTCCCAGCAACCACATGGTGCCTCACAACCGTCTGTAATGGGATCTGATGCCCTCTTCTGGTGTGTGTCTAAAGACAGTGACAGCAAATAAAATAAATATTTAAAAAAATAATAATTCAGCGACTTTCCCAGAGAACTTGCAGATCCTTAGATGACAACTGGTCACTTCAGGTCTCACAGTCTTTCTGAACATAAAACAGAAAGTCCATGATCTATGCTCTACCGACTTCTAACTAAAAGGCCTTTATCACCAATGCTTTAAATGTGATCTCGGCCTGGCATGTCCAGAGGTGAGTGGGTGACAACAGGACTGGCCTAAGAGGGTCTCAGACAGCTGACTAAAATGAGCATCATCTTCCATATCTGAAACCCTGTCAGTGTTTACTCCAAATTCTCCAAAGACAAGAAATGAACTACTTAACTTTCCAGTCTTCTATAAGGATACTCAAAGGAATTCTAAGGGAAAGAGTTTTTGACAGGTGAAGACAAAATGCAGGTGATGGGCACACATCCTGATCTTGCAGGGGACTCCAGCTATTCCCAGAACCTGTGTCAAGAAGCTCATAACCACGTGTCACTCCAGCTCCAGGGGATCTGACGCCCTCTTCTGGCCTCTATGGGCACTGCACTCATATGCATATACACAAAAAATTTTTTAAAAACCTTAAAAACACAAATAAAATATGCATATTGTTACTTCCCTAACGACCAAGGAGAACATGGCTCAGACCATAAGTATTCAGCTCAGAGCATCAGTCTGTTGGACTGCAATATGTTGGCCAAAAATCTTTTAAAAAAAGAATATAGGACAAATGACAACACTAAACAACTTAAGGAAGCAGATGTCCCTCATGTAAACTTTATGTGCCTGCCTCAATAAGTCAAAGGAACTCAATCTGACTTTTCATTGTTTCTACACTAAAGTGGAACATGCTGACTTATAAAGAATGAAGCCCTGCCACTTGCAGGGACATGCGTACAACTGAGGTCACTGGGTTAAGCTATTAGGTGAGTCTCAGAAAGACAGAGAGCGCCTGTTTCCTCTCGGTTGAGCTTCCCAGACTTTACAGAGATAAGACCATAGGCGTTGTGAAAGCAGGAATCACATTATCCAGGGATAAGGGAGACTGGTGGGGTTGGGGTGTCAGGGTACAGGGTGAGTATGCTTAAATTCATCATGTGCTGACATGGAAGTGCCCTTATGTAACCCTGTATTAAAACATGCTTTTTCACAAAAAGAAATATGATGGCATACCCCTGGTGTGAGTGGTGATTTTTCCAACTGTATTCTATAAAGATAGGATTTAAAAACAAAACTTGGTTCAGAACGCTCAAGGATTATTAAGGCACAGTTTGCAATGGAAGAAAACCCAGGGGCCAGGAAGATGGTTTAGTGATTATAGCATGTGCCACACATGTGTCATGTATGTGTCAAAAGCAGAGTTCAGATCCCCAGAACCAACTTATAAATGCCAGACAGGTGTACAGGCCACCTGTAACCCCAGCACCAAGGAGGCAGAGAGGGGACCCTCAGGGCAAGCTGGCTCGCTAATCCAGCGGATTCTCAAGCTCTAGGTTCAATTGAGAGTCCCTGCTTCACCAGATGAAGTGGTGAGCAATAGAAAAAGGTAGCCAACATCAACTCAGAGACTGTACATGTGCACATACCTGTGCACGCACACACATACGCACCCATATACACAACCAACATACATATACACACTACCTACACACACAAGCTCAGTTGGAATGACCCGTTTGTGAAATTACTTGCTAACCCTCAAATGAGAGATTTTTAGTGTGAATAGTAAACATAATATTAACAAAATAAAAATATACATTGTCCTTAGTAAGATGCAGTTAGTAGAAATAGCTTGTTAGGGAATTTGCCACCAAACATACCCAGTTCCCTTATCTTCCTGCTCTTTATTCTGGAAGGGTTACTGCATTGTGGCACTGTTGTCTAAAACTTAAGGATGTTTCCCCAAATCACTAATGTTAATTTTGCAAAAAAACGTGTGTCTCCCGTTATTAATCCCATTCGGACGACGCTCTTACAAATGAGTCTGAGACATTTGGAGGACGCGTGTAGAATGAGTGTGTTTGATTACAACAGTTGCAAACGTCAAAGCCATTGCTCTCATTTTAAAGACAGATGGTGAGAAAAGTCAGCCTGAGTAAAGAAAGGTGAGAGTGCAGCTGTGGAGGCCAGGAGGCAAGCCTCGCGCCAGTTCCTCAGCTGTCCCACTCCCGCCTGCTCCTGGGCTGTGTAAACTAGCACTGCAAAACACGAACAAAAAGACATCTACTTGAGAAGAACCACAGAGGCAAAGCACTCGTTAGACTTCTCGATGGAGATGCACTTGGCCAGCAGCACAGTCCACTCTGCAAAGCGGGGGAGTAAGGCTTAAGGATCACACGAAGAAACATGGCCTGTTTGTAAGTAGGTGTGCACACACGGGTGAATGGGCATGCGCGGGCCAGAGGCTGGTACTGGCAACTTTGTCAACTTCTTCCCTTCTCACTTTTTGAGGCAGGGGCTTTCCCTGGACCTGCAGCTCACTGATTTGGCGAGACTGGCCAGCCAGTGAGGCTCAGAGAGTCTGCTGTGTCTGCCTCCTCGACACTAGGATTACAGGGGCACGCTGTTATGCTTGGGGTGGGGGATCTGGGTCCTGGGGATTGAGTTCAGATGCTCATGCTTGCCTAGAAATCCTTTCCTCACTGGGACATATCACCCCTAGAAGGTCTTCTGATCCATTTAAAAGTAGCTATCAGCTAAATTAAGTTCTCCAAAATCAATCTTTCAATGCTATTTCAGCCTAAACTCCTTTTTATATGGACCTATCCAGATGTCTCATATTTTAACATGGATTCAACTATTTTTAAAATGTAGTTTTAAAAAGCATAATTACAAGGGCATGGTGGTACATGCCTTTAATCCCAGCATTCAGCATTCAGAAGCAGGTGGTTCTCTGTGAGTTCAAGGCCAGTCAGGTCTAAAGAGTGAGTTCCAGGATGGCCAGGGTTATGAAGGCAAACCCTGTCTCAAAAGACTAAACAGAAAATGAAAAGGAATAAAAATTAAACAGTACAAATAAAAAAGCTATAGTTGAGGCAAGCGGAGGTATACGTTGTTTGCCCCTGTGTGAAATGGATGTACGTAGAACATCAGCTTTAAATCCATGGAAAACTCTGTGACACACTCATCTCAGACAACGGAACAAAATATAGTTTATTTTACTGATACTATCAGCATAAGGCCCAGAAGAGCCACAAAGTTGCACCCAGAACGCATAGCACCAGCAGGACAGGCTCCAGGTCAGCTGCCGCTAGCACACGAGGCCTTGTCGCATCTGTATGATCTGCAGTAAGGCCGCCTGCACGTCTTCATCCATGTGGCCCTGGAGAGAAGGACAAGGACACATTGTCATCTTGACTGAACTCCAAAGGTGAGGCCTTTATCCCCAGGCACACCTCATCATTGTAAGAGTACCCCACATGAACTCTACCATGTGAATAAAGGCATCAGGTCACAAGGCCTAAGTACACAGGAGGGGCTCCTAACACGACCGGATAAACCAAGGGGCAACCATGGCCTCTGCAGTATATGTCACAAACAGTAAGCTACGTGAACATTTGCATGACTGGTGTGTGTGTGTGTGTGTGTGTGTGTGTGTGTGTGTGGTGTGGTGAGCATCCCTACCCAGCTTGCCCAGGGCCTGACTGCTGGGCTTCAAGACAGGCTGCCACACCCACTCAGCACTCCCTTGGTGCTGGGGATCTGAGCTCTGGCCTCAAGCTTGAAGGAGAAGTGCTCTGCCCACTCAGCCATCTCCCTGCCCTGCCCCTTTGAGGAGAAAAGTGACTGAGGACAAAGTTTCCCAAACTCATAATGTTACATAAGCAGAATGATACATCCCACTCAGTGCCACAGCGATCCTCCTCCAGAGCCAGGTAACTGCTCATGTTTATGTAATGTCCACTATACTGACATATTAAAGGTCCTTGCCTCTTCCCTAATGTCAGACATTTCATATATCTGTATACATCTATACAGATATAAATACACACACACACACACACACACACACACACACACACACACACACATATATATATATATATATATATATATATATATATACATGTGTATATATGTATATAGCCAGGCACTTAGAGAAGTAGTAGCTGGCTCAAGAGATGGGTTCATCACTGGGTGCACGGTGAACAACTATAATGCTAGAACTTAGGAAATAGAGGCAGGAAGATCAGGAATTCATGTACCTGGACTACATGAGACCATTCTCAAAAAAAAAAAAAAAAAAAAAAAAAAAGACAGTAACAAAAAGCCAACTCAATATTTGAATTTTCAAAGGTCTACAACATCTTCCTTATTAGAAATAACAACTTACACTTCCACCCAACTGAATATAAAAGACCCATTTTCCAAACACTTGGCCAAAACTATAGGTAATAGAAGGTATCTCTTATATACTGGCATCTCTCCTGTTGCAGAGTTGAGCGTGTAAATCATTTATATTTTAAAAGAAAACACTTAAAAGTTTTGAAGTAGGGGCTGGAGAGATGGCTCAGTGTGTAGGACTGGTGCTCTGCAGATGTGAGGCCCTGGGTTTGAATTCCCAGCACCCATATAAAAACCCTGGGAAAAGCTGTCTGAGCCTACAGCCCCAGCACTGCAGAGTGGAGACGGGGGAATCGCAAGAGCTCTCTGGTTGACCAGCCTCGCTTCAGGCTCAGTGGCAGACCATGCCTCAAGGCAAGGAGGCAGACAGAAGAGTGAGGGGGACACTCAATGACCTGGCCTGGCCTCCACCTGCACCTGCATACTCATGTGTGTGCGACACACACACTCACACACAGTCATACACACACAGACACACACTTTTAAGTAGCAGGGTTAAGCAGATGCAAATCTGTGGCAGGCTTACACGCTTCTACTCTCTTCCTTATTAGTCATTTATTACTGGAGCATCTGAATAGGTTTTGGCAGGACACATCTATGAATATAAAAAGTTTTGCCTCCCAAATCTGTTTTTACAGCAGCAGGGTGTTTAAATTTCAAATGTTAGCCACAGTTGACTAAACTGGATCCATAGTTAACTGCACGACGCCAGACGGCAAGTCGTCTTCAGATGCCAAGCGCTGCTGTTGCTTCATTAGGACTCAGCAGAAACAGTTTTAGATTTCAGAAGGGCACATTATACAAAGTGCAAAGGTCTCAGAAGCTGTTGTGTTTTGCTCTGTCCCCTCTGGCCAAGACTAGGAAACATCCTTTCTAGTATCACATTTCTGTGTATTTGTGTGTGTGTGTGTGTGTGTGTGTGTGTGTGTGTATGTGTAGACATGTGCACATGTGTGTGTGCATGTGCAAGTGTGCAAAAGACATCAGGTGTCTGGCTTTACTGCGCTCTGCCGTATTCCCTGAGACAGAATCTCTTGCTGAACCTAAGGCTGGGTTGGTGGCACGCCTCAGTGATCTTCTTGTCCCTGCCACCCTGGGAGCTGGGGTCACAGGCACTCAGGCAGCCAGGCCTGTCTCTTTCCATGGGTTCTGGGATCAGAACCCAGGTCCCATGTTTGGCAGCAAGTGCGTTTACCCACTGAGCCTTCTCTGCAGCCTCATCTGTGCTATTCTGTCCTCTCATAAACGTCCTGTTCTGTTGCCCACTGACAGCTCAGCGGACGTCCTGCCCATTCACAGGGCAGCAGGAGCACCCTTCCCGAAGTCTCTCTTTTTAGAGCCCCCTCCAGCCCTATAGGAAAAGGAGACTACCGATTTTAAGAATCTGATGTCGGGAAGTATGTTTACTATTTAATTGAGTTCTCTTTTTTAAAAAAATCACGTTCCTTTGAGATTTGCTGCCTTCCCTCCTTACTCCTGTTTTGTTTTAACAGAACAGTGTGGCTAACACATCTCAAAGCCAAATAACTCCAGTATCCCTCACTCGGGGTGCCACCATCGTCTCCTTCAGTCCGTCTTCCTGTGCCATCTCTTCTGAGCCTGCGGGAGACTGTGCGCACGGCTGCCTCGGAGCAGGAACAGCCCATCTCTCACACCCTAAACATTTTCTTAGCATATTTCTTTCCCAGGCCCTCTCAGGACAACACAGAAGAAGATTTTCAGTCTTCTGCTTCTCTGAGTTTAAGGCTCCATCAGTAAATAACCAATTACAACAGGCCCATCTTCCCTCGAATTCTTACGATTCTGTGCACACCCCCTTTGTCCTTTTCTGACATGTCAAGTATTCGATACTTCAACCGCCACCCCCAAAGCCACCAGGAAACATATGCAGCCCCCTCTACCCATGCTCTCTCCCCCTACACCCCACCTCCCCCGCTGACAGCCACGTGCGATGTCAAGGCATTATCCCAGCCTGCGACACTGTTAACGTGAGCTGCCATCGTGTGTTGCCAAACTGTCTAGCGGATGAGTGGCAAGCAGATGGAGACAACACTAAATTTAAGATGTTGTGTTGCTGTATAGCTTTGTAAATTGTTCTGGGAGATATGCAAGCCACGATTAAAAGAAACACAATTATTTTTAAATAAGCATATGGGCTAGAGTGACTTCAAATGTCAATTACATGCATGTAAGTTTATTCAAGAAATAAAAACATTACTTCATTTTCCCCTAAAATGAATAGTCTTTTCCAAAGACACAGCTGTTCCTACCTGTGCGGCGCTGAGGAGGTGTGTCCGGTAGATGGCGATGACTTCCTGGTGCTGTCTGTCAGCGTCCTAGAGCCGTGGGAAGGTAGACGGAGGAGAACGTTAGCACGCATGTGTGCAAGACCAGGAGACTTGCAGCAATGAGTGTGAGGCCTCCTGCTGCAGACTGGCAGGTTATTAAAGGGCCCTGCCACCCTTAGAACAGAAGCACGGGTGCCAGATTACACACGATGGAGTCGGTGTACGGTTTTCCCTAACACATATTCATATTCCCGGGAAAGCAATGCCATTTACCCCGAGTCCCAGGGGATCACTGTGTATGTCTGTGTCTATGTAGAGCCCGCAGAGGCCAAAGGCATCCCACTCCCTGGGATGGAGTTATGGGTTGCCGAGAGCTGCCCAGTGTGGGCGCTAGGAACTGAACTTGGGTTCTCCGCAAGAGCAGTATATACTTCTAACTGCGGATCCATCTCTCAAGGCCAGGTCTTAAAATAAAAAACAAAACAACAAAAAAGGTGTTGTTGTTGCTATTTTAATTATCATGAATTCTGTTTTACCGTAGGAGGACACAAATGGGAATGTGGATGCACGTGGGCACACACAGAGACTTAAAATAATAAAAATAAATATTTTTTTAAAAAGACATGGCTTTTGCTATTTGGACTCTGGAGACCAAGCTGCTAAGCGTGGATTCTCTCGCATATATAAGGAGGCATCCCCCTGGAGTCTTTGAGCCAGCACTGGCAAAAGGGAAGAGCTAGCTCAGTCCCGGCCCCCTAGAATGTGACACTAGAGGAAGTTCTCTCCTCCCACCCACCTTTAAGTGACTTGCTTGGTTGTCAGGCTTGTACACCAAGTGCTGTCCCCTGCGGCGCTACCTCCCAGAACCTCTGCTCTTGAGGCCTCTCCCAGGTGTGCATTCTGTGCCCACTATGCCACTGTCATTCCTGGTCATGGTGGCTAGATCCACCTCTGTGGAGCTTTTCGTACCATTTTTGTGGCCTGGAAGATCCTCTACCTCCCTTTCACCCACACACTCAGGCCAACTTCTTTCTTCCTTCTTTGGAACCAGTTCCCAACCGCTGCTAGCCTTTCCCAGACTCTGCGTGTTAGAAATAGTTCCCAGTCACCACTACCCATAGGTAAGAGGCGATTAGATCCAATATTGATGACACTGTTAATGTCATCCTCACAGGCTTCTTCCTGCCAGAATGGAGTCCTTATGAGCAGTGGGCGTGGCCCCTCTTGCTCTTGCTTTCCCGTGTGACAGCTTCTGCCATGTTGTGACACAGCCAGGTTTTCACCAGATGCAACCCCTCTAGAACCATGGGCCAAGTAAGTCTCCTTAAACCACCCTGCTCTGCAGAACGGCAGCAGAGGCACAGTTCAGAGAGAAAACAACAGGATGCTTATTGGAGTGGCATACATTAGGCATCAAATAAATGACACTGGCATACTATAAGCAGTGGTAACTAAAAAAGATCACACATGGGTGTGAAGTCAGCTTCAAATGCATTTCAAATCCATGGAAGCTACACCCACATACCCACACACACATATTCATACACATAACATACATACACTCACACTCACATACACTCACAAGTACACACATACTCACAGACATATATACATATAACACACTCGCACACACTCACACACTCATATACACTCACATTCACACACAAAAATACACTCACAGACACAACACACACTCTCATAATTCACATACACAAAAATAAATACTCATAGACACATACACAACACACACACACATAATATCCACACACACTTGCACAACTCACACAGAGATACACATACTTATGGACACATACACAAACACTCACACATACACTCACTCACACACACTTGCTTACATACTCTCACATATAATACACACACTCCCACACAACACACCCATAGACACATACACACATAGCACACTCACAAACACACACACACACACTCATGGGCACATACACACATACACTCACATACTCATACTCACTTATACACACTTTCTCATACACATACTCACACAGTTACACACACACTCACTCAACATACACACTCACACAATATGCTCATTCACACACACACACACACACTCAGACACACACATTCTCTCTCTCTCACGCACGCTCACTCACACACATTGGCCTCACCCGGCCGGCCCCACCCTCGTGTCCTGGCTACTCACAGCCAGCTGCTGCTGCAGATCCCGCACTCGCTGCTGCAGAGTCTCCACCAGCTGGCTCTGCCGCTTGGTGGGGCTGCCGCTGCTGTAGGTGAGCTGGGAAAGGCCGTTGAGCGCCTGCTTTAGTCTTTCGACATCATTCAGGAGTTCAGTTATCTTTTGAGAGACAGAGAGAAATTGTAGGAAAACATATACCATCATTGCAGATGAAAATCCTTACACAGAAATGGCTCCTCACTTGAGACGTGAACTTTAAACAGCCGGCAAGATGCTGCCAAGACTCTACCGACAGAACACACAGCACACTAGGCGTATAAGTTCTTGGACTTAATTCCAGTAAATTTCTTCCAAAGACATCACCAAATTGAGAATAAACATCATGAATGTCCTAAGACTGGAGCAGGAGCTTAGTTTTCTCTGAGCATGAAAGGGCCTCTGATATTTTGCACACTGGAAAGGGGCTTCATTAGACGGAGTGTGAAAACTAATAAAGCTTGGCTTGCATGCACACAGGATTAACTTATGTGCTTTCTTCTCAGCAAGGGTTGGGTTAGTTATTCAAACAAGTTTTGTTTTAATTTAATTTTATGTGTCTGTGTGTATGCAGTCCTCCCCACCCCAGAACTGGAGTGACAGGGTGTTGTGAGCTGACCCAAACATCAGCGCTAAGTCTTCTGGAAGAGCGGCCAGCAAGTGCTTTCAACTGCTAAGCCGCCTCTGCAGTCCCAGGAGTTGCGCCCGCCCGTTTAATAACTGGCAGTGTGCATAAGCAGATGCAGGGATCAGCATCACGATGATGCGTTACTGCATCCTAACAACCTTGCACATAAGCCGAGAGGATTTAAATGCTAGCGCTTACGGGAAGACATGCTGCTGGGGAGGGCTGAGGCTGAGGCTGCTTTTACTCATTCCTAATTTCCCCAGAACATACAGGCCATTTCATAATTACTTAGTGAATGTATTAAGCTGTGATCAGTCTTCATTTTTCATCTCCATGGTACAAACTAGGCATCTAACAGCTTCAAAAATATTTTTGCGTACCTATTCTGTAAAACTGGGCCATAAGGAAGAAAACCAAGAGGGAAAGATAAATTAAAAATCCTGCTCCTAAAATGTTTTAATTTGGCGAATGGCAAAGCTAAAATGAACCTGCAGTTTGGGAGGAACTATTGGCTATAGGCTGGACTGGCCGGTGAAGGGTTAAAGGTGCACAGGGCACAGCAAAGCAGAAAAAGCACCAAGCATCCCAGACCAGGTTTGCAGAAACGCCTGTGGGCAGAGTGCATGTGACCTGGGCTCGGTGTGCTGGTGTAGGTAAGTAGGGAGATGGAGTCTGCATGCGTCCCAGTGACCCTGACTTCTGGCAGCCAGAAACCCACAAGATTCCGACTCCTCGATACAAGAAAGGGAACCTTAGTCTGCCCCTTGTCCCTCACTGCCAGCTGAGGGAACGGACAGCAGAAATGCCTTTGATTTTTGTGCTTCTTCAACTTAGAATGTCTTGACACACCTGTTGTCACACTGGAAGGGTGGTGCTTCATGAGCGGCTTGGCAGACCTGCCTGTGGGGTGCATGCTAAGGCGTCGGAGCCCCACACTAAGGTTTCCCCAACCCGGCCTCGCGCTCTGCGTGGCGCCTACCTTGTTATCCTTCGCTTCGATCTGTTTGGCGGACTCCTGTATCCTCTGCTGCAGTTCCATGACTGTCGTCAGGGACTTGTCACACCGCTCCTTCTGGTCCTTGATCTCCTGCTCGATGCTGAGGTGGAGCAGCTCCTTCTCGTCCTTGGCAGTGGACTTCTCCTCACACACTTGGCCGTACCTCCTGTTCAGACTGGCCAGTTTGTCATTTAGGTTGGAAATCTGGGTCTCCAAATCAGTCTTGGTGGCTTTATATTTTGACATGTCGACGACCTCTCTGGTCTCTAAGGCCTTCAGCGCCTGCTTGGCGGTCTGAACCTCAGTCTGCAGTTTGGAAACTTCCTCGGCTTTCTTCTGACTCTCCTCTTCCTTTTCTCTCAGGCTGGCTTTCAGGATCCCAGCCTCTTTCTCGAAGGCTTCCTTTAGCTTCAGGTGATCGGCCAGGGTCACAGAGGAGTTCTTCTGATTCTCCAGCAGCTGCTGAAGCTGGCTCACCGTCTGCTGCTCTCTCTCCAGACACCTCTGCTTGCCCCTCAGCTCCTCCTTCAGCTGCTCAATTGTGCCGTTGAGAGACGTTTTAAGAGCCTCCACCTGCTCCAGTGGGACCGGCTGTTTCTGCAGAAGACTTTGGGCGGCAAGGATCTCGGAGGTCTGCTTGGCCCTCTCCTCCACCAGCTTCTCCCTCTCGCTCTTCACATCACTGTACTTTTGGGACAGGTCCCTCAGCTGCTTGCTGAGTTCGTCTGTTTTCCCGCTCAGCGCTCTTTCTGCCTCCCTGGCCTCTTCCAGCAGAACGTTCCTATCCTGCAGCTCCTTCTGGAGGGCAGCCAGGTCCTTCCTCAGCCTCTCGTTCTCTTGCTTGCCCTTCCTGACCTCTTCGTCCCTCAGGCGACACTTGTGCGTCTGCTCGGACAGCTGCTCCTTCAGTCCTTTCTCCGTGGCCTTGAACTTGCGCTCACACTCTTCCAAGTGGGCGAGGGGAGCGTACTTCAGCTTGATGCATTCTTGGATGGTGTCGAGCTCCTTTTTCTGGGCCTTGATTTCAGCGTGCAGCGTGACAATCTCCTCCTGGCCCCGGCGGTAGTCGGTCAGGATGGCCGTGTTGGCATCCTGCGCCTCCTTCAGACTCTGGCTCACCGTGCTCATCTTTCTTGAGTGCTCCTCCAGGCTCACGTAGTCGGCCTTCATCTGATTCTGAACATTCTCCAGGTTCCTCCTCAGTACTTCATTCTCGTCTCTTAGTTTTGAAAATTCCTGGCTCGTGTCCTCAAACCTTTTCTTCGCATCCAGTAAGGCTCTGTTGGTTTTCTCCAACGTGCTGTTCAGGGAGGCCTTCGCCTCCTCGTGGGTTTTGGCAGGCACATACTGGCTACTCAGAGACTTTTTCAAGCTGGTGTTTTCGGACATAAGTGCACGTATTTTCTCCTGACCCTCACCACATTTTTTATTAAGCTCAGACAGCTGCTTTTTCAGCTCCACGATATTGGCTTTCAGACCCGTTAGCTCCTTTTCATGTTTCTCGGGCGCTACAAACACAGCTTCCAGGCGGCTGACATTCTTAGCCAACTTATCGTTCTCCGCCAGCAGTCTCTCCGCTTCCAGCTTCTTCTCCACGTACCTCTGTGTCGCGTCGGCAAGCTTCTTATTCAAATCCTCCACGCTCACGTCATGCGCCTTCTTCATCTCCTCGCTCACCCTGAGGGGCACGTAGCGCGTTTTCATGTCCACCGTGAGGCTGTGCACCTGCTGGCTGAGCAGTGTGTTGTCTGCGTGGAGCTTTTCCACTTCTTTCTGCAGCGTCTGGTTTTGGAGGGTCAGCTCTGCCACCTTCTTCCCCAGCTCTCCGGACTTGTGCTCCAGCCTGCTCCTGAGCTGCTCGTGCTCCTCGGGTCTGACGTGCTGGGCCCTCGCGCTCTCCAGGTCCCTCTTCAGCTGTCGAACTTCCGCCTGCGAGCTGTCGTAGTCCCGGCCCAGCTCCGCCAGCCTCCGGGCTTTCTCGCTGAGGTCACCGGACAAGGAGCTCTTCATGCTCTCGAATTTCTCGGCGGGCACGGAAAGGGCCAGCTTGGCCCCCAGCTCCTTCAGCTGGCCCTCCAGCTCGGCGACCCGCCGCCCCCTCCGGTCCCGCTCCGCTTCGCACGCGCTGCACTCCTTCTGCAGTCGCTTGTTCTCGTCCAGCAGCCTGCCCTCGTCTCTCCTGGCCTCTCCCACCAGCAGCTCGCTCTGTTTGATCTGGCCGCGCAGCTTCCCCACCTCGGCAGAAGCGCCTTCGTATTTGCCTTTCATGTCCCTGAGCTGCTCCCTCAGCTCCTCGATGACGCGGTGGCTCCCCGTGGCCGTGGCCGCTTCACTGGTCAGGTGCTCTTTGAGGGCGAGGAAGTGGGTCTGCATTTGCTTGACCTTCCCCTCCGACTCGTACATCCTCTTCTGCACGTCTTTGAGGGCGTCTTCCAGCTGCTTGATCTGTTCGTCCGAGTCCTCTTTGACCCTCTCGCACTCCAGGGCCAAGGCTTTGCACTCCGCCACCTTGTGAGCCAGTTCGTTTTGGAGCTTCAGTCGGTCCTGTTTCGCCGACTCACAGAAAGTTCGCATGGCTTCCAACTCTTTCCTTAAAATCTCATGTTCAGAGTACGAGGTCTGACTTGGTAAAGACAACTCCAGAGGCCTTAACATAGACCTGCTCTGCATATGGGGGGGTACGCCCGGTGATGTGCACTGCCAAAAATAAATAAATACATAAATACATACATACATACATACATTCATACATACATACATACACACACAAACCACAGAACCTAGCCTCACTGTGGTGGCTTCTATTTTACAGAGGGCTCTACACAGTATCTCCATCATCAGAAATCAAAGGTTTTCAGGTTAGGAAGATGGGAGAGGTGGGAGGAGCAAAATCGGATCAATTTTGGGTAAGAAAAAAAGTTGTAGGTAGGATTTCCTTATTACACTCAAAACATCTTGGCAATTCTTTTAAGGCCCTGGGCTCAGTTTCCTGTCGCTAGTCAGCACGCCTGCATTACATAAGATCACTAGTTCTAACAATACACGCCATTCCCTACATCTGGGGCAGAATCTGCCCAGAATTTTGGGTTCTAAAGCAAGCCATCAGAATCCCAAGTAAATACTGCATTTTAAATGTGTAAATAATTACATAGAACTATATATTATTAAACTTTCATTTGTTTCTTCGTTTGTCTTATGAGGTACACAGAGATGAGGTAGGAAGACACATTTAGAGTCACTTTTCGCCTCGCACTGGGTGGGTCCCAGGGTTTGAACTCAGGTCGCCAGGCTCGCAGGTGCACGCCTTTTCCAGCTAAGTCACCTGGCTGATCCACACACATGACTAAATTTCTAATAAAATATATGTGACTTCTGAGCATCCTCACTCTTAACTCGAATATAATGCTCTTTAAATTTTAAAAATCCTACCAAAATAAGCCAGCCCTGTATGAGAACTGTCAGAGAAATGCCAATCAGCTAACAAAAAAGACATACATTTCCCTTCTAGCAGGAAGATAAATAGAAATCTTAACACATAATATAAAACTTGATAGATACCTTGTTCCCTTGATTAATTAATGCTGACAGAAGAAGAGAAGTATTAAACTTCTGAGAGAGAACTCAAGCATCAGGGCATATAATCATGGAAGACTTGATAGGACTATTTTACTTTCCCATCTAGTGACAATGTTTTTTATGTAAGTATTAATTCATCGATAAATCCCATGGGCTATGAAGACATCCTATTATTCAATGGGCAGAATTTTTTGTTTTAAGCTATTTGGGTAAATTAAAACTGCCTTGCTCTGAATCAAGAGAAAGGAATTGCCAACATAGACCACGTTCCGAGCCTTGACCTGCTTCTAGACCTGCTCTCGGTTGCTCAGTTACCTTTGCACTAACACTGGTATAATGTACCAAGAATTGCACATACAGAGCCACACCTCCAAGCCACCACAGTATTACAATCAGATATTCGCCCAGTCGTCCCAAACACTCCGGCCACTCTCCCTGCTAAAGACCAGTGGTTCTCCATCATGTACTCTTTCACTGTTACTCTGTTCTTACTCTCAGAAGCTGAGGTTAGCCTTAAAAATCTCCGCATCTGAAGATGACCTTGGACTTCTGCCTTCCCCACTCCCACCGCCCAAGGGTTGACCTCCCCGACATTTGCCAGTGCACCAGGTTTCTGCAGTGCTGTGGCTAGGAATCAAGGCTCCATGCATGCTGGGTAAACAGTACGGAGAGCAGCCAGCATTCCACCTCTCGGGAATCTTATTTTGAAGTCTATTTTCAAAACAAGGGATATTAATTGCAAAGAAAAATACGTTTCAATGCCTGAACCATTTTTGAATGATTCACCCTTGTGCCCTCTACATGGGTGTATGAGGAGAGTTAACATTCTGTGAGGAAGCTGAAGATCAAAGAGGACGGGCAGAAATGCCAACCTCTTGTTTAAGGCACCACAAACACAGGGCCCTGGAAACGGCAGCATGCACTTGTATTAAACTAAGGAAGCAAAACCAGTTTGGACTGTGAAACTCTCCTCAGTGATAACATACTTAGTAATTATACAAATGTTTCTTCTTTTTAGACAGGGTCTCACTCCGTTCTGGGCTGGCCTGGACCTTGCTATGTGCACCAGGTTGGCCTTGAACTCCCAGAGACCCACCTGCAAAGGCAAGTGCCTCCACATCCCGCCCCTTTAGACAGGTTTTTAAGTTAAATAACAAACGTCTTACCTGTGAATCTGTGGTATACATTTGACCTTGTTTATGAAGCATGTCTTCTTTTCCTATTTAAAACCAATAAATAATATTTTATATATTCATGCCAAAGTTAGACTAGTGTAGGCTAAAAGTAGGTATAATTTGCCTGTATTATATAATCAAAATAAAAGCAGTACAATATGAACCTGTTCTGGTCCTAAAGTAGGCATATTTTTCCTTTTTCAGTAAAAGGAAAGTCCCTACAGTCTGCTGGACAACAGCTACTAAGGTTGGTTTTTAGAAATCCACAAGACTGGTCTGGAGATGGCTCAGTGGTCAGGAACACCTGCTAGTCCTCGTGAGTTCAATCTCCAACTCTCCCAGCAAGTAGCTCACAGCACCCCGTGACCAGCTCCAGGGCACCTGACTCTCTCCTCTTGCCCTTGTGGGAATACTTATCCACAAATATATACTTTAAAAAAAACCTGTAAGACTATTAGGTTAAATAAGCTACATGATTATAATAAATGTATATAATAAGTCAAATTTACAGGTTAAACATTATTGTTGATCTTAGTAGACAAACAAAAAGATAGGTTTCCAGGGAAATTATATCAAACCAGAGAATAAGATAATAGAGGAGATGAGTTAAGGGTAATCCAAAAATAACAAATAAATAATTGCTTATTAACATGTGAAACATCTACCCACACTGAGATCAGTTTCTCCCCATCAGAAAACTATATTTGTTTCTTTCCATTGGAAAAAAAAGTAAGTCCTGGGTCAGAGAGTTGGCTCAGTAGTTAGAGAACCAGCTGCTCTTTCAAAGGATCCAGGTTCAATTCCCAGCTCCCCTCTAGCTGCTCACAGCTGTCTGAACTTCAGACTTTAGGGACTCCAAAGCTTTCTTCTGGCCTCCATGGGCACTGCATGCAGGCCTCTGTGCCTGTTACATTTCACCTCGGGCCACGGTGCTCCTCTGAGGTGCTCCTCTAAGCCTCCCCCTTCCTCTGTCTGCTGGGATGTAACCTGCAGATAGGCTGCTGACACTCGGCAGGAAGCAGCAGCAGCAGTGTGCACAGGGAGGTCCAGCCTTAGGTACAGCCATCCCTGTTGGTCCTGAACACACAACTGTATCAAACCCCATGCGTTCATACTTACGGTTACTTGAGTAACTTCCCGGTCCTGGATGATCACTCTGAAATCAGAAGTGTGAATTAAAACAGTTTAGGTGTCTGAGGACTGCCAAATGCTCTATCTGTTTCAGTTCTAAAGGATCCCATCCTTGAAAACATCCTGGTGCAGGCCCTGTTCCTCTGGCCTGTTCCTCCACCTGAGCCTAGAGGACAGAGTGCTGGTGACAGGGTCAGCTGGACCAAGCACTTTTCTAAGCACTCTGACAAACTCAGCCAAGCGCTTCAAGCAAACACTGCACTGCTTGGAACACAAGAAGAATAAGCTGCAAAATAGCAGGAACCCCTGATGTCTCCCTCTTGCTCCTGCTGTGCCTGGGAGGGGAGGAAGGAAGCGGCCACGGGCGAGGCAATGCGTAATTGGATTTCCTGGAACTGGAAGTCCCGCAGCTGGGACTGACTCTGGGGTATTGTAATCCATTTTCCTCAAGCTGTTGAGGTGCAGGCCGTTGAGGTGCAGACACTGTTGTTGCCAAATTAAACCAGGGCAAAGGCCTGCACAGGGCAGAACAGCAGTGGCAAGGGAAACGAGCAGAGAGGCAGCTCAGATGCCCAGGGCTAAAACACACTTGGACTGTCCCTTTTCCCAGTCAGGGTGTCCAAAGACTGTACAGAGGCGAAAATATTAGACCCCAGGGGCCAGGGGGGCTCAGCTTCAACAGCTCAACACCAACCTCCAGCTTGGGAGAACACGGCAAAACCAGTCCAGAGTCTAACCCCTGAGTGAATGTCACCCACAGTCTAGCATTTCACAACTAAACTATCTCACCTCGGCTAAATGCAGTGCCCCAGGCAGGGAGAGGCACGTGTCAGCCCAGGCAGCTGTCCTTCCCACGTGGCATTTAATGCTAGAGCCTGTGATCATTTACGGACTTACATGTGCACGTGGGGGTGGGGCGGGCACGATACATACAGGAGTTTAAAATTTGGTTTTCTTGTCTTTTCTTAATTTCTCACTTACAGCACAAACTAGCCTCATCCTAAAGTCCCCAGGTTTCTCCCAAATGTGAACAAGATAAATGCCTTCATACAATTTGTTTATACTTAGTTCATCAGAATACTGTGAACACTCAAGTCAGCTCTGTGTTTTCATGGGTATCAAGACTTAGACACTCAGATCCTTCCCAGGAAATAGTGCAGAACATGGCTTGGACTGTGTACAACCGCCCACAGATTTTAACTGATTAGATTATTATAATGTCCAGCACAGGGGAAATGCCTCAGAAATAGTGTATGGGATTATTCTGGGAAAAATAGCAAGAAACGCATCTGCACATGTTCAATGGAGAATATTTTTTATTTACTGTCTTTTAATTTATGGCTGCAGAGCTCAGGAGCGTGGATGTGGAGTGCTGACTTTAAATGGTTTGTACTGGATTTAACTGACTAATTTCATAAGTATATATAGGTAGGGCCTGGGATTTTCCTTTTGCTTTAAAGAAGCATTGCTTGTATAGAAATTCATCACAATAAATATGCACTGACTGAGGAAAATGTCCCCATTGTCTTGACTGGAAAGTGACTAAACCGGACATAGGACATGGTCACACCCACTGTGGGAGAAGCAAGGCACACACTGTGCAAAGGAAATGAAAGACTTCAGCTGTGTGCTCACCGTGCTAAGATCACGCCACCCACTTTTAACTTTTATTTAAATGTATAAACATAGCAGTTAAGAGCACTCACTGCTCTTCCAGAAGGCCCAGGTTTGATTCCTGGCGGTACCCACACAGCAGCTCACAACTGTCTGTAACTCCACTTACAGTGGGGGAAATCCAGTGCCCCCTCCTGGCCTTCACGTTCCCCGGTATGTGATGGATGCACAGACATGCACGCAAGCAACACATCCATATACATAAATACTTGTTTTAGAAACGTGCATACTGGTTTTGAGATGTGAAATCTTAATTACTTTTCTATAGTTTATCATAGCCTATTGAGAGTTCTAAATGACCCATTTGCAGAATATGAGTCCCTTACTGGGTAACTCTCTGTCCCACAGTCCTTTAAGTACAGATAAAAAGGGATCCCTTCGTATGGGTGTCGTGTGTCACTGCATGCTGTACTCAGCAGCCAGAGTGTGAAAACACCACCTACTGCTAGACTTCACAACCATTATTAAAATGTTGTCCAGGATCGTGAACAAAGATTCCAAAAAAAATATCCTTAGTTCCTCAACTTATTCTGAGGCTTATAAAGCTGTGTTTCTAAATAACCTTTTGAAGGCACTCCTAAATCTAAAACACTATTTTGTTTTAAAATTTAAAATTTACTGAGGTATCCCAATATTACCTGTGCACTGCAATGACCTTCCACATGTGCACATCTGTCTGATCACAAACCAGATCAAGAGTTTGAGAGCATGGCAGTGCCCGACTGCAGCAAGAGAAGCCTCCCTAGCGGAGTCCTGCCCGAGAGCCTGGGGCATCCCTGATCACTTACATGGCATTGCCTGGGGTCCCTGATCACTTACATGGCATTTCCCCATTTTTAAAGCCATGCTACTACAAGCTCATAGATAAAACAGCATGTAAGGTTTTGAAAAAGTACAAGACAAGGTAGAAGGTTCAGGAAGAGAGTATGGAAAGGAATTAAATGTCACCTACACACCACCACTGGCTGAGATGCTCTCACCTAGCCTAGAAGGGGCATGCAGTTAGTAAACACATATAGGGACATGAAATAGAGTGGATTTATAATTCAAGTTCAATTCCGACACCAGCCTCCTTCACACTATTCACTGTGTAGACAAAGAATAAAAGAAAATAATTTCATCTTTTTGTACCTCAAAATATTTAAATCTGTTTTTCAGGGCCTCGATGGTTCTTAAGCTTTCTTCGTGTTGCTTTTCTTTAGCCGCCAAAAGGGACTTCAGCTTCTCCCTCTGAAATGGGAGGGAAAAACAGAGTAAGCTGACCCTGCACCTGAGATGCAGCAAACATCTGCTCTGACCCTGTGCCTGAGATGCAGCAACATCTACTCTGACCCTCACCTGAGATGCAGCAACATCTGCTCTGACCCTGCACCTGAGATGCAGTAACATCTGCTCTGACCCTGCGCCTGAGATGCAGTAACATCTGCTCTGACCTGCGCCTGAGATGCAGCAACATCTGCTCTGACCCTGCACCTGAGATGCAGCAAACATCTGCTCTGACCCTGCGCCTGAGATGCAGCAAACATCTGCTCTGACCCTGCACCTGAGATGCAGCAAACATCTGCTCTGACCCTGCGCCTGAGATGCAGCAACATCTGCTCTGACCCTGCACCTGAGATGCAGTAACATCTGCTCTGACCCTGCGCCTGAGATGCAGTAAACATCTGCTCTGACCCTGCACCTGAGATGCAGCAAACATCTGCTTTGACCTTGTGCCTGCGATGCAGTAAACATCTGCTTTGAAATGGGAACCCATGTTTCTGTCCTTCTAATCAGGACCTGAGTCTTCCCCTCAGTCCCGTCTCTATATACATAAGCTTGAAAATAAAACGTGGCAGCCTACCTCGCTTTCCAGATCATCTGCGACCATTACTTCCTAAGGTTAAGAAGAAGAAACAGGTTTGAATTCTTGAACATTTACTTTAGCAAGCATAAGCCTGGGAAATAGCATGGGAAGGAGTGGTGCACGGCCTTAAAACGGGGACAAGGGTGCGAAGAAACATGTCTCTGGGCACCATGTCTGTCCTGTGGGCTGTCAGAAGCATCTTGAGTCTTGAGTCAAGCTTCTCCAGACTCACCCACTCTTCCGCTCTGTCAATAATCTGCAGGCTGAGTGTTGGTCCCCTCACTCTGCTCTCTTTCTGGGATACCTATCAGCTCAGAGGCTGAGGCTCCTACCTGCTCTCTGTCTCCCGTTCTCCACACTCAACAAGTCCCTACCTTTGGAGAGGTTATGGGACATTTCTCCAGTTTTATTTTTGGAATCAGAATGTTCCCTCTTTAAACATCCTATTTTTAATACATACATAAAACATCCTCTTGTCTCATGGGTAATACTAACAGTGGACAGTGTGGAGTTTTATTTTTGGATTTCCTTTCCCTGCACAGTCCATTGCTTCTGTGCTTCTCCAATGTGTACTTGGTATCCATATCCTGAGACTGAGGCTCTCTTAGGCTATCTGACACTTTGGGTTTTCCTCAGTTCAAGAATGAGTGGACAACTCAGACGCTGTACACCTGAGTGTCCCAAAGAGGCCCCACGGCAAGATTGCTATTGGGCCACTAGCTCAGGCTACAAGATTAAAGAACAGGAGCATCAAAAGGACAACTGTAGCGTACCTCGTCCTCATGAACACAACCATCGCTCAAGTGTCACTCGTGACAACTCTCCTGGATAAGATGTGCCCTCAAAGAGTGACTCAGCTAAACTGGACTACAAGTATTTTCTCCTTTCCTCCTAAAAATGATGACATGGATATTTCTTATATTTGAAATTTCTTACACATCCATTTGAGAAGGGACTTTATTTTATTTTGATTATGTGTACTTATGTGTAAGCAGATGCGGACATGAGTGTGGGGCCTGTGGAGGTCAGAGGAGGGTACTATAGGCCCTGGAGCTGGGGTAACAGGCTGTGAGCAGCTGGGCGTGGGTGCAGAGCCCTCTGCAAGAGAAGCAGACGCTCTTGACTGCTCAACAGCCAACAGGCCCACACACCCAGCTTTGGACACAGCAGAGGATGTGTCCCATGTCGCTGCTTCTGGAATCTGCTTGGAGCAATGGCCCTAGACTACCTCCTCACTCCACCTGGCTTTCCTTCAAAACTCAATGAAGCAGAATCTCCCACAAGGCGGCACCTTGGGTGTTCCGTGACAATCTGTCCTCTTATCTAAATGCCCACTGTCAGCCTGTCAACTGGCCAATGCTACTATATGTGTGTGTGTGTGTGTGTGTGTGTGTGTGTGTATACTTATATATAGTTAACATTAAAAGTTTCAATTGAAGTTTGTGGTCCCTATAAGATTACAATGCCCAATAAGGGCCATGAGCCAAGTTCACCCCCTTTAGTATCTGGTTGTGAGAGAAGAGCTGCAGGCAGTGACTGACTGCGGGTGACTGTTACAGGTGGTGACATAGCTTTCGGACTGTCTCTTTTTAATTCAGACTGTTTACCTCATTCAGCTGTAACTGTAGGCCATTGACTTTATCCAGGAGTATTCTTTGCTCTTGCTGAATCTTCCTCAACTTCTCTCTCAAATCTTCATTTTCAATCTCTAGATCCTTTAATAATAAAGAAAATGATTCAACACCACAGAGCAATAGCACAGGGAGATGTTGAAAGCCCACGGCTACCACATGCGGATGTGCATCAAGATGTTGAAAGCACATCGCGGCCACATGCAGAGGCGCATCTAGAGAACGCTTTAAGGATAAATGATAGAAAAGGGGTTTTATGGGGGCTAGAGAGATGGCCCCACAGTTGGGTGCTTCCTGTTCTTGCATAGGACCTGAATTAGGTTCCCAGCACCCATGTTGGGCAGATACCACCTGCAACTCCAGCTCCAGGAGATCTGAGATCCTCTAGTCCAGAGGTACCCACATTCACATGCACACAGGTGTATACACACACACACACACACACACACACACACACTAAAATAAAATAAATCTTTTTCAAAGTTTTCTGTGCCTTTTATTTTGTTGGCAATGCTCGGTTTCAAGTTCAGGCCCTGCACACACCCTGCCACAGGCCACATCCTTCATTCACAATGTAACAGCTTCAACATGACTGAGAAACAGCTCCCACATGATTGAAAAAAATTGATTACCAGCAGTAAAATCACTGCAGTCATAGCTGGAAAGCACAAGCAAAACAAGAACACATGATTGTCATTGTGATAAGTGAGAAATGCGAGTGACTCACGGAGACAGAGTGGCAGGTGGGTGTGCACTGAGCCTCTGCCTAAGAGTCCCACACACGGGAGAGCTTTCCAGCCCTTTTCCTGACGCTCACACGATGGTTCTGACAAGGCACTACATCTCCTATACAGGGCTTGGTTAACATGCTTGGGGTCTTATTTTGAGGGGTGTGTGTGTGTGTGTGTGTGTGTGTGTGTGTGTGTGTGTGTTTGTGCACTCACACCCACGTGGGTGCAGGGCCCAGAGAGACCTGAAGAGGGAGCTGGATCTTCAACAGCTGAAGGTACAGTAGGGTGTGAGCCACCTGTCACACATGCTGGGACCCAAACTCAGGTTCCTGGAAAAGCAGCATGTTCTCTAACCACTGAGCCATCTTATCTCTCTACCCCTGTTCCCCAAGCCCTTTTTTTGAGACAGGGTATCCCTCAGCAGCCCAGGATAGCCTTGAACTCATGACAACTTTTATGCTCCCACCTCTCAAATGCTGGGAATACAGGCATGAGTCACCTCATCCAGCGAGAGGTGACTTTCTTAACGCTATACCACAAAAAGAACCAAACGCCCCCATTCTGTCAGACTGAAAGTAGCGTTCAATTCAGTCCGAAGGTAGTTCTATCAAGGACACTAATTAAGGCTCTTTCTACAATATAACCCGTGTAAGAACTCCTTCCGATAACTTTAGCCAACATGAAGTGAAAGTGCAGTCAGCTTGGTGGAATTATTTTTCTTAATCCAAATAAATACTACTTTAAGTTTGGGCTTTAGTTCTTAGCATTAGTGACTCTCACTTTAAGCACTATAATTTTCTAGAGTAAATGTAAATGTATGGCTTATATGGTAATAATATATTATACAGCACATATATATTTATTTTCAATGTTATTGGACTTACTTCTATAAGATTCATAAGAAAAGTCTATTCCTCAGGAAGGGACTGGCACAGAGCCAGCACAGACCTCAAGAGTATCCCTTAGTGCCCCCCACCATCTCCTACTAGTCTGCGTTCTCTCTTCTTCTCACTGCAAGCAACATTGAAAGCATTTTTCCTCTTGAATTGCAAGCATTTGTTTGTTTTTGTTGTTGTTGTTGTTTTTATTTCTTTTATTTTATTTAATTTATTCTTCATTTACATTTCAATGGTTATATCCCTTCCTGGCTTCCCCCCTCCCCACAAGCATTTGTTTATTTAAAGTGTGTGTGTGTGTGTGGGGGGGTGTCAGGCTTTCTCCTTCCACTCTGTGGGACCCAGGGGTTGAGCTCAGGCCACCAGCTTGGCAGCAGGCACCTGTGTGAGCTGAGCTGCAAACTGCTGTGCCAGGAAGGAAGCGTACGCTTGCTTCTCTCTTTACCTGAAAGCTGTGGTGCTCCCTCTGAGTCGACTTCACACTTCCTTCATCTTGAGTGTGCGACAAAGTCCGCTTTTGTAAAACATTAAGAAAACAGTGGTTAGGATGTACGAGGTGACAGAGAAGTACACTTTCTCTTAATGTAGTGGTTCTCAATTTTCCTAATGCTGAGACCCTTTAGCACAGAGTTTGTCATGTTGTGGTCACCCCCCCCCCCCGCCTCCGATCATGAAATTATTTTTATTGATACTTCATAACTGTAACTTTGTTACTGTTATGAATTATATGTATTTTTTGATAGTCTTAGGTAACCCCTGTGAAGGGGTCATTCCACCCCCGGGTTGAGAATCACTAAGGTAATGGGGCAGTACACCCGTAGGTGGCTTTCAGCTCATCCAATGTTACACTTCCCCATTCTCACCACAAGGTGGCAGTGTCTCCATTTAAAACTGCCAAATGGACCTCATCACCAGCGATACCGGTATTAAGCAAATGAGAATTTTAAACCTCTTAACTAATGTCACAAATGTTTAAAAATGAAAAATGTGTAGAAACACAAAACAAAAAAGGCATTCTATAAATTTCCAGCCGACACTGAAAGGAACAAACCCATTTAAAAACATTGGTGGAGGGAGAGGAAATCACACTGTTTGAAAGACAGTATGGGCTAAATCTTTACTCCTCTGAGCATGGCTGGAGCAAAGGCTCAAGAAGCCAGGGAAGGAAGAGACCGACAGAGAGCGCCGCAGAGCTGAGCCGGGCACGCCTGCTGCTGAAACGCTATGCCAGCTTAGCTTTACCAAAGCCACGGTGCAGCAGTGGAGGGCAAACACCCTCCCTCAGCGCTCGCCCACACGCACCTTTAAATCTGCACAACAGCTAATCCAGAAGGCTATTTCTCTGTTCGTGAGTTGTTTTTATTTCTTAAAGCTACTGATTTAATTCTCCAAGGATCTATCTTTTGTATGTTATGTGAGATTTGTTTAATTGGACTTTAGACCATCATTTGAGCGGGTTTGGATGGAGCATTAGAAGGCGGGCCTCCATTACAGAATCCTGTAGCCATCATTTGGTCTGTATATTTTCCCAGCTTTGGCCACCAGATGGCATCTGACAGCCCACAGGACTCTTCCTCCTCCCTTCCTGACCCCCCACAGTGCTCACTCTCACCCTGCCAGGCTCAGACCTAGTACATCAGTTCTACCCACTAAGGCTCAGGAGAACCTTCCAGGCGCCGCTGGCTCCCTGGGGCAGCGCTGTGCACTGACTGGGGACTTCCACCCTGCCTTTGCTACTCAGCAGCCCTGTGATGACATACATCTAAAGTCCTGAGCATGCGAAGCCCTTCTTACCCCGGCGTCCGGCCTGCTTACACCTGCGCACGCCACTGCTGTCACGCTGGCCTTGCTATCACGCTAGCCCTGACACGGCCTCCCTCAGGAAAGCTCCTCACAGCGTCGCTATCCCTCTGTGCAGTCTTTTAGCATGGATCTGCCCGACTTGGCCCTCCTTGGCTCTGTGCATCCGTTACTAACCGAGCACTCCAGGAGGGCAGGGACTCAGCACACCACACACCCCTCTGCACTTAGAAAGGCAACTGGCACGCTACAGGTGTTCAACAAATCCCTCCTGAACAGAGACAAGTCTGCCTTTGTCCACCGCATCTGGGCTCTCAGGCACCAGACACACAGAAAGAACAAACCCAATCTACAACTGATCTCTATAAATATGTTCAATAAATCAAAGAAATATGGGATTTGGAGCCATTTTGTCTTACAATCCTAGCAAACTATTGATTCCTTGCATCCACTGAGATAATCCCTACATCAGGGGGCAAAGTTCCATTTCCAAACTGATGGTCAATAGCACTTTACTGTAAATACAGGTGCATCTCGGAACTCTTTATCTGGTCAACGGGAAGACTGGAAGCAGCTGCTCCAGACAGAAACATCAGCAACAGACAAGGCCCATGCATGGATGTGCGCTGCATTCTGACCCATGCATGGATGTGCGCTGCATTCTGATGGAGTGGGGGGTGGGCGTGGCCTTCAGATGAAGTGATGGGTGGATGGTGCGATGAGAGGGAAATGCTAGGAAAGTACCTGCTTCCTTCCTCCTCAGAGCTGGGAGGTGGCCAGGCTCCCCAACTAGAACAGCGTGGGGAGCCGGGAGAGAGCAGCCGGCAGAGGAGAAGCGCCAGCTCGTGCTTTGGAGCCAGGGTGTCGTGAACCAGACCCCATGCTAACTTGGAAAGATGAGAAGACAAGGTAAGAGTTTCACTCAAACTGGGGTGCGAAGGGGGGCGGGTCGCAGTGAGATTTGTTAAAATTACTACCAACTAAAGTGCTTTGTGGATTGTGCTATTTTTTAAATTAGTGAAGCCTCCCCACCCAATTAAATGCATCTAGAAAAGACACTAAAAAGAAATAAGACATTAACGGTGGTATTGAAATGGCAATATGTAATCAATTTTAAACTGTGTTCGGGAGGGTGTGCCGGCACACACCTCTATGTCAGCATTCAGAAGAGGCTGAGGCAGGAAGACAGCAAGACCAGGGCCAACCTGGACTACACAGCGGGACTCTTGTCTCCAAACACAGAAACAAATCCACTGTTTTTCTTCATTCCTTATTTCATTGGAAGACTCTTCTATAACTGTATAATCAGCTGTTGTTAAGGCCAAAATGCCTTGAAGGATCTCAGTAAGGTCTGCCTCTCACACAGGAAGAGGTGGGTGTTCAAGGCCCTCGTCGGGATGTGACTTCCTCCTGGAAAGTAGGAACTAAGGCCCTGCCTCCAGCTGCATGGCGCGGCACCACTAACGGGAGCTCCCGCCCTGAACAGGCGCTTTGTGGGCACCGCCCATCTGAGGGCAGACATGTGGTTACACTCAAGACACCCACGTGGAACCACTGACGAGTTTTAAAGACATTAGTTAAATGGTACAGTTAAATACTTTTTAAAAATGTAAGTAAAGGCACACCTGTTGCAGAGGCGCTCCTTTCCTCCAAAGTTCTCTCCCTAAGGATTTAAAGAGCAGACCCATTAGACAGCAGCACAACCTAAGCAGAAGGCTTCCCAACCGTACCATCGGGGTAACCTGGGGAGGCTCCCCCAACTAAGCCATCAGGCAGCGGAGGCTGATAGGCATTCCCCAGCGGTACCACAGAGACAACATCCAGTTTTCCTTTACAGCTTTAATTTTCCTTTACCGCTTGCTACTTTTTAGCTTATTCCCAAAACTTATGTTTAAAATGGTAGTGAGATAGTCTGTTTTATCCACCAAAATAGAGATTTTTTTTTAAACAATGTTATTCACATAAATAGAAAGGTAACTTATCAAGTTATGTAAAAACTTAAATATGCATATCCTGTAATTGAGTAGTTCAAATTGTAGGGGATGATCTTTTTAAAGATTTGTTTTTGTTTTTCTTTATGAGTATGTTGGGGATTGTGCACATAGCGCCCACAGAGGCCAGCAGACCCCGTGGGGCTGAAGCCACAGGCAGTCAGAAGCCACCCGACTAGGGTGCTGGAAACTGAAGTCAGAGCCTCTGGAAGAGCAGCGAGTGCTCTCAGATGCTGAGCCATCGCTCCTGCCCTCCAGGGACTAATCTAGGTGATTATAAAATATGTAAAAATGCCTACACACACATTAGTAGAAACCTAAATACTTAAATACCACTTACCTAAAGTTGCTTTGTTAAGTTTAAAAAAATGAAAATTTGTGTATCAATAAGAATTATGCTACAAACAACATGTATGCAGGAGCAGCTTTCCAAGTGCATCATATGACACAGCTAAAGTCCATTTCAGTGTCAGGTGGCCGACATGTTTCTTTACAGGTCTGGAACAGACTAGAAGGGGTAGGCTTCAAAACGTTACCAGCGGCTCCCCAGAGCTAGAGAGCACAGCAACTTTACCAACTTGTTCAGCTCTTCCTGAAGAAACAGGCACATACTTGGCACAGGCGTTTGGTGCATGCCAGATGAATATTTTAAATACACTAATACCGTCTTTAAAACTTTTTCTGACAGCCTAGGGCTAAAAAGGTGGCTCACTGGTCAAGAGCATTTACTGCTCCTGCAGAGGACCCTAATTCAGTTCCCAGCATCCATTCCGGTGGCCCACAACTGCCTGTAACTCTAGATCCAGGGGATCTGACGCCCTCATCTGGCCTCAGTGGGCAACTGCACTAACCCCCAGACACAGATATATACACATAATTTTTTAAAAAATATCTAAACAAACAAACAAACCCAAAACAACTTTAGGATCTCTGTGGGGCCAGCCTAGTCTACTGAGTTCCAAGACTCACACTAAGGGCCAGGACTACACACTAAGACCTTGTTTCAAAACCAAGAAATGAAAAGCTTGATAAGTATAAAAGCTGATCACCTCACTCCTCCTTATTAACATTAGCACGGGCAGTTTTTATGTATCCATTACATTAGTAGGATACCCATGTTGTCTCTTCTTCCTCAGCTAGAGTTAGGCTACAGTGATCAGGTAGCCTGAGGAGTCAGACCAGTGTGGCTCAGCCACCTTGACACAGGAGTTCAGCTACCCCCCCCCGCTACCCCCCCCCCCCGGGCAGCTCTGGCTCTGGGGCATCTGACGCCCTCCTCTGGCCTCCACAGTACCTAGTCCGCATAGACACATAGAATTAAAACTAAAACTTCAAAACATTTAAAACCATGTCCTTTAAAGAAGCCCACTGCCACCTTTGTTTTCTGACGCCATCTTTAGTAGGTTCAGGATGTCCAGATTGTCACCAATTCTTGCGTAGTAAGAACTGTCATGGCCAAGGGCATCCAGCAAGGTCAGGTCGGCACCATTTTTCACGAGGACGTCTACAGCGTCTCTGCAACCGTACTCGCAGCCCAGCATGAGAGCTGTCCTGAAAGCAGACAGAAAAACCAAGACCTTGTAGAAATTCCAAGGAATATCCCAGAAATACTGTTAGGAAAGCCCCCCTTTTAAAGAGCAGATGCCACCTCAAGAAGTTATATTTCCTACGGATTCAGATATTACTTTATATTTTTGTATCTTTCACTCATCACATTTCTAAAATAAACAAAAATCCTGTTGCTTTGTGTTTAGTTGCAGAGAGAGAAATCTAACTTCTTTCTGTTGCTTTCCCGGCTTCAAACTCACTGTGGAGCAGAGAAGGATCTTGAAGTCCTGTCCCGCCGCCTCCACCCCAGTGCTAGGCTTACAAGCATGCACACCATGTCTGTCCTCCGTCCTCTTATACACTTTAACTATGTCAAACACTAAATCAACCTAGTTTGTTCCAGTGTTTCAATGTCCTATAAATAACTCCTGCAAAAACTTCGCTAACTACAGTTGCCTGCCCAAAGCCCAAATGTTTGAACGCTTCTGTGAACTAACCAAATTCACACAAACTTTCCCTACAAAGCCCTTCCCTAGCTGAGGGAACCAGAGTCTGCTCTTGATGTCCTGTTTAAAGGAGTCTTGCTGGGCTGGAGACGCAGCTCGGTTGCACAGGGCTTGCCTGGCATGCACAAGGCCCTGAGTTTGATCCCCAGTACCCTGCAGGCAGGGCTGTATGTGCCTGTGATCTCAGCACCCATGAGATAAGGGCCTGAGGATCAAAAGACCAAGGCCATCCTTAGCGTCATGGCAACTGTGAGGCCAGCCTGGGATACATGAGACTCAGTCCTAAATAAATAAATAAATAAATAAATAAATAAATAAATAAGCAAGCAAATACATAAATAACGCATAGGAGCCAGGATGAAAGGCCCGCGTTTCCTCACGTGCAGGCCTTTCAGAAGCTCACCCTCACTATCACGAATCTGTCCTGTTTCCACATGAGCACAAGAACATTCCAAACTTGTGTCTACAAAGAAAAGTCACGCGGCAGTACAACTAAGTTCCCAACTGAGTCAGGAGGATCCTAGAAAGTCTTGTCACATACCCCTGATGAAATCCTGACAGATCCTGCATCTCTGAAAGCGGCTGAACTAATCTGATGAGTGACTCCCCCCATAGCTAATAAAATAACGGAGCCTATCTCTACCAAACTGATCGATCCTACAGCTGCTAATGTGACTTACCCTCCATCTACTAAAGCAACTGATCCTACACCTTATGAAGTGACTAATCCTATATCCACTAAAGTGTCTGCTCCTGTACCCACCAGTGTGACTGACTCCGTATCCGATCAAGTGACTTACCCCATTACCACTAAAATAACTCATCCTATATCTGACTCCTGTTTCAGCTGTGAGCCCTGGATATCCTTGTCTTGTTTTTCTATGCATGCTCTCCTCTGTAGCCACGCCCCTCTGTAGCTGCTATCATAAACATCTATACATAAATAAAAATGTTCTTACGAGATTAAAATATGCTAAAGATTTAACAAGAAGGAAAACTTAAATAGTGTCAAAAATTTTATTTCCCAAACCATCTGCTACAAGCTTATACAAAGATGCATCACCTCTCCTCATTTTGGGAGTAAATTTCCAAAGAAAGCAAAGTGCTTTGAAACATGTAAGATCAATAGAAATATCAAACATTATAATGGGGTATGTGTGGTCACCCTTCTTTAATCCTAAATTTAACTTTAAAACTGAATCCTCCTAGTCATGCCTAGAATCAGGCACGTAATATCTACAGAAACAGGATAATGCAGAGATGCCTCAATCACTCTGGTGCCTTACTTAAGAATTTCCTTCTTTGAATTATATGAAAATAAAGGGGACTTAACAGAGTGAGGAGGGCATGGAGCCATGGCAGAATATGATCAATATACAACATATGCTTGTATGAAGATCTCCTTATGTAACACAGCACTGTCTTCAAGGGCCATATACTATAAGAATTTCAGAAGACACTTCAAAAAGAAATATCTGTATAATAAAAACTCAAGCTAAAAACTCTGATAGCTAAATACTATATTATTATATGTCTACTTCCAATGAGTTAAAAACAATAGGATATACGTTTAAAAGAATGAAATTAAGAAAATGTGTTAGTATTTATAAATGCTCAAAAATTTTGGCTAAAAATATTATAATAAATAAAATAATCAAGGGAATATTTCTAGTTATTCCAGTCATGATTACCAAAATCACAATTCTAGTGTAAGTAAGCATTATGACATAATTGATCAAGAAATGAGACAGTTAAAGATAGAAATTACCAGACCATGTCCACTGAAATAGCATTAAATACAGAAGGAAATATTAATGAAGAGACCCTGTCCCAGTTAGTTTTGATTGATATGTGAACCAGCTTAGAGCCACTTAAGAGAAGCCCCAGTTGAGAATTACCCAGACCAGACTAGCCTGCAGGCACACTATGGGGGATTTTCTTGTTTGTTAATTAACATAGGCGGTCCCGGCCCACTGTGGGGAGCACCATTCCTAGGAAGGTGAGTTTGAACTGTATGTAAGAACTAGCTGAGCACACGCTGGAGAGTCGCCAGCAGGCAGAGTTCCTCCATGGAACTTTAAGTTCTTGCTTGAGTCCCTGGCCTGAATTCCTCAATGGTGTTCTGTAAACTAAAATAAGCCCATCCCTCCCTCCTCTGAGCTGCCTTTGTTCAGAGTGCTCTATCACAGCCACAGGAAGGAAACCAGAACGAGCATTTAAGGCACAGAGTGAACTCAGGCACAGCATTACTGAGCCCAGGCTAAGGGGGATCCCCGAGGAAAACCCAACGAGGCTCACTGTCCAACTCCAGGATACCCAAGAGCTTCTTTAATCCCAAGATATTCTCTCATTTAAAGAAATAGACTGTAGGTATAATTTTCTAAATTGCCTTTAAGTGTGCCTATAACATTTAAAACCTTTAGAAAGTTTTAAAAAGCCAGGGTAGGATTCCTCTTTTCTTAGGTTTCTGACCCAAATATGAACCCTAGAGTAGTGAGAATTTTGGTTTCTTGAAAAAGGCAGTTATGTTATGGGAATATGTTTCCGTTTTAATCCCTGGTGTGGGATATGGGGCTGACTGTGACTTGAGTCCTGCTCTGCCGGATGCAGAGAGTTCATGTTCAGAGTTCTGGGGACTCTTGAGAGGGTATAGAAAGGCGAGGGGTGGGGCTGCTGCCCTGCTTCCGCTGCTGGGTTGCTGCTTGCTGGCTGGCAATATCCTGACATGAAGACTGGATGTGCCCACAAGGATCTCGATGTCCCTAATCAGCAGAAAGTAGTCAATAACATCAACACCCCGTTCCCTCTAATCTTCTTTCTCTACCTCATGTTGGGAGGTTGGAAGGCATAGGGTGGAGAAGGATGGTAGGGAAGGGACCCAATAAAGGTACAGTGACACCCAAGGTGCTGCTTCTTCTCAGTATTTGTCTAAGAGCAGCAAGGTGGAAAGAGCATGTCCTAGTAACAGTGTCACAGACCTCTACAAGGAACCATCGTAAAAGAGTCACCTGTTTTGTTTGTCTCTGGAATTGACATCCGCCCCTCTGTCTATCAGCAACTGACAAATTGTCGGCCTGCACATTTGAGTCGCCAGAACAAGTGGTGTCCGCCCGTCCTACGTGACAAGAAAAACAAATGGACATTAAGGCAGGAGTCCTCCGGGAAGTGCGTGTCACGACACGTCAGTTGAAAGGAGAGGAAACAGCCGACTTACCACATCTTTGGCATTCACGGAGGCCCCGTGGTCACAGAGCAGCTGGATGCTGGAGGGACAGTCCGCCATGGCTTTGGGAAACAAAGGGACAGTGACACAGGGTGACCATCTGCTGCTGGGGGTGCATTCTGGGTCCAAGTAAGGCGGCCTAAATACTGCGCTGTGCAGCTGCAGCTGCAGCCCTTCTCCCGCAGCTCGGCACAGAAGAGGAGCGCTCCTGGCCGGCTGCTCCTGGCCACCAGGGATCTGCGCATCCTGCCTTACCTCTCACCGACCTACCAAACGGGCCGACCTGTAAATAGTCACTGAAGAAATCTCATATTTCAAGACTTAAGTTTTACTTTACTTTTAGTTATGTGGGCATGTGTGCAGGGTGGGGAACAGTGCACACATGCATGCAGTCCCCATGAAGGCCACAAGAGGCCATCAGACCCTCTGGAGCTGTTGTGAGCCACCTAATATGGGTGTAAGGAATTGAACTCAGGTCCTCTGGATGAAAATGGCAAGCTCTCTTAACTGCTGAGCCATCTCCCCCGCCCCTGAGTGAATCTTCTTCAGCTGCAATTAGTAAATTTCAATTTTAAGCATACAAATGTGTTACTACTTTTTCTCCACCAATTATAAATGAATTAGTGTTAAGCCCTTAAAATTACTTTCAGGGATTCAATGTATTCAGAAACCATGGTGTCCAGGAGGGACTCGGCTCACCTGCGTCGTGAAGGGCGGTTCGTCCCTGAAGGTCCGCATGCTCGGTGGGACAGTTGTACTGTTGAGACAGAGCGACGGGGTGATGTGGGAAGGCTTTGTCTTAAAATTCAAGACCCACATTCGAACGAACAGCTGTTATTTAATCTTAAAATATTCCACTTATCAAAGAAAGTAAAGACGCTCAGACAATACACTAAATATTTTGACGTGAAACAAATAAAATAATGCCATATAACTGTGAACGGAACAGCATTCACCCGACAGGAAACATATGCCCTTACAATAGCTGGGAGCACTGAAAAGATGGTATTGTTTGGGCTTGGTTTTTGTTTTTTTCCAGCAAGAGGTAAAATGAATCTGAAGAACCAACCAGTTCTAAGATCAACACAGGCTGGACACCTTGGCCAAAGGCTTCATGCAGCCAAGCGGCTAGCACAAGCCCGCGGCTGCCTGATGGAAACCCAGGACTTCGCCCTCATGCTGTGTAAGTCATCTGTGCGGACACAGATGCATACGCGCCCGTGCTCTCCTCCGTCTCACGCCGGCTCTAGGAGCAGACAGCTCTGGCCCCCAGCTCACAGCAACAGGAAGGTCAAGTCTTCACTGTTTATTTTTAATACACTGAGTTATGTGATTCATTTCCCCGGCGTTTCTCTGTCTTATTGTTCACATTCCTTCGCAGAGGATGGAAAAATGGCCACTTAAGTGAACAGTTAGGGTCACCTGCCACTCTTTGATCTCAGATTCTAAAGACACCAAGAGCACACTCAGTCTTTAGGGTCTCATCTAGAATCGAGTGTCCCTGCCACGTCTACCTGTAGAAGTTTTTGCAGGCACAACGCGTGTCCGTACTTAGCCGCCAGGTGAAGCGCGTTCCTCCCTACAAAAGCAAACATTTCAAGTCTGTGTGAAGGGTTATTTTCTTCATGCAGGAGTCTTCACAGAAATACAACATTTTTTTTTTTGCCCAATTGGTTGACAGTAAAACAGTATATTTAATTTGTAATCAGGCTTTTAGTTTCTAAGATGTTTGACATCTAATGTAACACACACACACACACACACACACACACACACACACAAACACACACACACCCCTCTGAAAGCAGCTAAAAATGAATCCTGCAAGTTCCCAATGGGCTGGAGGTCTGTCCTCATGTGCCTCCAAACCTTCAGCACATAGACACGGCAGCCACACAGCGGCACAGGGATGATCAAAAGGAAAGGACAGGCTCTTAAGAGGTCTCAGTGGTTAAGAGCACCGGCTACTCTTGCAGAGGTCCTGAATTCAGGTCCCAGTACCCACATGGTGACTCCAACAATCTATAACTCCAGTTCCAGACTATCTGACACCCTCTTCTGGCCTCACCATAATGTACAGTGTGCGCACAGAAAATGGAAGATGTTAAGAAATTGATGCGCCGTGATGTGTGAAAGGCTGGGGAGGGGAGGCCATGAGTCTGAGAGGCTGACTATCTTTACAGGACAGACCTGTAAAGAACATCAGGTTCTCTCTCTCTCTCTCTCTCTCTCTCTCTCTCTCTCTTCTCTCTTCTCTCTTCTCTCTTCTCTCTCTCTTCTCTCCTCTCTCTCTCTCTTCTCTCTTCTCTCCCTCTCTTCTCTCTCTCTCTCTCTCTCTCTCTCTCTCTCTCTCACACACACACACACACACACACACACAATCTAAATTATTTGTGGGTAGAAGGTATCCATGTGCCACAGCACGTATGGGACAAATACAGGAGCCAGTTCTCTTCTTCTGACATGTGGGTCCATGTGGGGATCAAACTCAGGTCATCCAGCTTGAGGGCGAGCACCTTTGCCCACTGAGCCATCCTGTTGTCCCTCCTAACCGTATTTCCTTACACACACACACACACACACACACACACACACACACACACATCTCACTTAGTGAAAAGCATAAGGGTTTCTAGGGCAAGGCCAACATCCAAGCTGTAATGCCCTTTAGCTCTTTCCAGTATCACAAGTACCTTAATGTGCAGCTTGCGTTCACAGCACATTGGCCACAGAAGGGACAAACACACAGGCTTTCAGCACCCACACAGTTTAATGTGAGTTTGAGTAAGCTGTGCGTCTGCCCATGTCTGCTCAGCCAGGTTCTAACACAAAACCCAGAGAGCACAGGTCCATAGCAGGTCCGGAAACGCACAGCCAACTGCACCCACACACCCTCTAGTCTGTGGGGCACGACCATGTCACACTTCAGTTCCCGAGCTGCAGGTGTTTACCTCAGAGGGCTGGCAAGAGGGCTCAGGGGACAGAGGCAGGCCTTCCTGCCTGGTGATCCAAGCTCTATTCTCGGGATCCATATGGTAGGAGAGTCAATTTCTGCATGTGTACTCTGACCTCCACGCGTGTACTGGGGCGTGTGAGGGCAACCTTGCACCCACCCATGCAAACAGTAAATAAAACTATTCATCCGAGTTCATCAAAATCTAAAGCTCCCCATGAAGGAAAAGCAACAGCTGTGTCCAAACACTTGGGTATTTACCTTCAATGTGCAAACTCAGCACTGAGATTTAAAGAGACAGAGGGGGGTAAGCAAGAGCCAAGGAGAAAAATAAGATTCCAACTGTCCAAACAGCTCATGATAAACCAGGCAAACCCAGGGCAGGCTCCCCATGGGCACTGGTCTCTCGTGGAGCCTGAACAAGTGACTGAGAGCTCAGCTCGCCCTACCCTGGTAGGCTGAGGAGCAGAGAAGTGATGTGAATTAACACGGGTGAAGCCTGTAAGGTACGCAGCAGCTCCAAAGAGCAGCCACCCAGATGCTACGGAACTGTCGCTATCCTTACTGACACCGCGGAGGCAGTTATCTGTCCAGCACAGAAGGCACCTAACCAAGTGTCACAGAGAGGTCATGGCACAGGACATGAATATAAACGAAGCAGCCCCTTAAAGTCTTTAAAGTCAGGCATTGTAGCACCAGCACCAGCTGGCAGGTCTGCTGCCCTTCCAGCCAAAATCCCCTGTCCTTGACTTCTCTGATGGCGATACTCGGGAGTAAATGTTTTCTCAACCCAGGAGCTCGGGGCTGGAGTGATGGCTCAGTGGTTTAAGAGCACCTGATGCTCTTCCAGAGGACCTGAGTTCAGTTCCCAGTACCCACATCAGCCTGCTCACAGCCAGCTCCAGGGGATTTTACAACCACTTGTGGCCTCTACAGATACTGCGCTAGTGTGGTACATGTTCACAGAGCCAGGCACACAATACATATACATAAAATAAATCTAAAAATAAATGGTAAGTAAATAAATAAACGAGAGCAGAAAGTGTTGTTTCACTTTTTAAGTTAGGTCTGATTTTGAATGTGAGGAGTAGCTCAGGGTGTAACTGCTGGGAGAGTGTTTGCCCAGCGGATGAAAGGCCCAGTCTTTAGCAAGAAAGAGGGAGGGGGAGGGAGGGGTTAATAATGGAGGAGGTGTACCTGCACTGTCCTTGGTTGCAACATCAATGCCGTGTGTAAGGATGGCGTTCAGACACTCCAGGTTCCCTTTGGATGCCACGACATGGAAGCTGAATGAAAGAGAACACCGTTAAGCCATGGAAACGAACAAAGGTAATTTAACTGTTCATGGAGCTAGAGATGGCTCAGTGGTTAAGAGCACTGGCTGCTCTTCCAGAGGACCCAGGTTCAATTCCCAGCACCCACATGGCAGCTCACAACCATCTGTAACTCTAGTCCCAAGGGATCTAACATGTTCGTCTGGCCTCCTTGGGCACAAGGCATGCATGTGCACAGACATATATGCAGGCAAAACACACACACACATTTAAAAAATATTCTACCAACATCATCTCTTATTAACACACACATGTGTGTGCACACACACACAACACACACACACACACACACACACACACACACACACACAGTGTTACAAAGGCTTTGCTTTGTTAGAACAACTTTACAAATAGAACACTTTTAGTTCCCAGATCTGAAATGCTTAAAAGTCTGATTCCCGAACTAGCCAGGGCATTCTAGAAATATCTCCTTAGTATGAAGCACTTTAATATCCGACAGTTTTGATATGAGAAAATATCATTATATTATGTCTTACTTTATTACTTTGCTATCAAAACCCCTAGTGCTTAGAACTGAATAAATGTACACAGGAATTTTTCCTCTTGCTTTCTTTTGGCATATGTATATGCCTGTGATGTGTGTGTGTGTGTGTGTGTGTGTGTGTGTGTGTGTGTGTTTATGGGGGTGTGTGTATGTGAGGCTGTGTGAGGGTGTGTGAATGTACATGGATGCCCAAGGCTGAGACTGGGAGTCTTCCCTTATCAGGCTCTGTCTTACTCACAGAGGCAGGGTCTCTCACATGAGCCTGCTCAGCCAGCCTGCCCAGGGCCCACCCATCTCCACTCTCTGAGCTCGAGTTCACGAGTTGATGCAGGCCCCTCCCTGCACCCTGCATCTCCATGAGATCATGGATAAGAACTCTGGCCTTTGTGTTTGGGTGACAAGCATTCACCCACTAAGCTACCTTCCCAGCTCCCACACTGGAACGGTTCTAAAGGTTATTTTGTTTGATTTAAAATATACTGAAACTATCCCATAAAGTTATAAAACAGGGTTAAGACCACAGCAGAACAGGCTTTCTCTCTTCAGAATTACCAAGCTAACCCATGCTTTCTCCCTCCAGTGGTGACTATGGTTGACATTGAATTCTTCCTCTTCTACCCGAGTGGCTAACATTCACACAAGCAGACCCCATGGATCAAGGTCCCTAACAAGGAAAGTCAAGCCTTCTTAAGACACTAACTTTGGGGCTAGAGAGAGGTACCCACAGTTAAGAGTACTTGCTGCTCTTCCAGACAATTCCCAACCCCCTCATCAGCTGGCTTACCACAACCCATAACTCTGCACTGGAGGACCTGCCTCTCCTGCTCTCCCTCAGCTCCCATAGACATGTGTGCACACATACACACATACACATAAAATAAAACCTTTATCAATAAACTGGTAGTGACTAGAACTCATCCAAATCCAAACTTGTGAGGAGATGGGCATTGTGGGTAAAAGACAGCGTCCAAGGGGACAAAGGAAGGAAGTCCTAGGCAAGAGGACCTCCCCTGAAGATGTCAGGAAGAGGGCATGAAAGTGCAGCCACGCTGGGCTCACTCTCAGCAGGAGGCTCCTCCCCTGGTCCCCACTGCTGAAGCCTTGTTCTCCCAGCACCCCATCCCTGCCTTCACTAGTCTCTGTAGAATTAACATTTTTATGCCATAAAAGTTCAATATTGATTCTTTCTGTGACTTGTGGGCTCTTCCTACTCAACAGAAAACTCAATAAAAGCAGAGTTTATGGTCTGTTTTACTTTCTGTTATACTCCCAGACACAAGTGTGAAGTCACACTCTCAAATGTCTGAACAAGTAAAGCCAAGAGACAAAATCCAGAATAGCTTGCAAATTCATTCTCAAATACCAGGTCATTATGTGACTCTAGTAATAACTAAAACAGGTGACAAACAACAAAAGAACAAGCCCCTCCTGAGGACAGCAGGGCCATGTACAGCTCAAAGTACACAGGAGAGCTGTTCTTAACAGACAAACCAATTCTCCATTTTAACAGGACAAAAACATTTGGGCTACAGGCATCATTTGGTCTCCTGTGACATGGAAGGAAACCATACCTCGCAGCACACTGTGTGGCCCTCTGGAGGCAGCAGTGCCTCCTCCCCACTAAGGTCTCCTAAGACTATGGGAAAGCCAGTTGGGGATCTTTGTTTGCACTCCCCAGCACACAAACTTGCAAAGACTGTGGTCTTTATAACAGCCCAACTGACGAGGACCCTGCACACAAGAGCAGAATTCCCAGCTAAGCCACAAGCACTGCCTACACTGCAGAGCTATAAATAGCAGGCATGCTTCAGGAAGAAGGCATGTCAATCATACACACATGTGCACAGAGCTGTACATGACATATGAGAAAAAATCTTTTACAGAAATACTTCTTTGTGACTAAGAGAATCTCTTCTTTTTAAATACATGTAGTGTATGGGGAGACAATGTCTTCATATGGCTGTGTGTCTTTGTGTTTATGTCTGTGTATGTGTGTGTGTGTATATATATATATATATGTGTGTGTGTGTGTGTGTGTGTGTGTGTGTGTGTGTTATGTCTGTATGTATATGTCTGTGTTTTTGTGTGTCTGTGTGTATGTCTGTGTGCATATCTGTGTGTATATGTGTGTGTGTGTGTGTGGCGCACGTGCACTTGTGTGCTTGAGGATCTCTGGAAGTCAGAGTGAGTATTAGATTGACTGGAGCTGGAGTTACAGGATTATGCACGGGCACTGGATAGCCTTGATCAATAAACTTGGTTTCTACCACTACAGCCCTCCCCAGTGTCTTTCTGGAACCACAATACGCTCAAGAAATACTTGTTGTTTCTTAAAAGAATTTCAAAATGTTGGGACTAGAGAGATGGTTCTAAGGTTAAGAACACTTGGTTACTCTTATAGAAGACACAGGTCTGACTCCCAGTACATATACACAGTGGCTCACAACTGTCTTTATCTCCAGTTCCAGAAAATCCAATGCACTTTTCTGGCCTCTGTGGGCTCCTGAATGCCCACATACATACACTTGAGTGTGCATACACACATATATACCCATAAAATAAAATATTTTCAAAAGTAAAAATGAAAGCAAAATATTTTCAAAGTGAAATTGTCTTTAAATTTTTTCAAAATTAAGCTGGGCAATGGTGGTGCACACCTTTAATCCCAGAACTTGGGAGGCAGAGGCAGATAGATCTCCTCTGTGAGCTCAAGACCAGCTTAGTCCAGAGCTAGTCCCAGGACAGCCAGGGCCACAAAGAGAAACCCTGTCTTGAAAAACATAACAAAACAGATTCAAAATCGAAAATAAAACACTTCAAATTAAAATTGTTTTGCCACTAGAGATAATATAGAAGATACATCTGTAACACACATTAAAGTTAATTAAAATTCAAAATGCTTTCATTAAGAAAGAATGTATAGTTAACCATATGAATAAAAAGGGAAACATTCTCCTGTGAGTCCCAGGTAGAAGGTACTTCCTACAAAGAAAACCTGGAGGTCTAACAGGCCCTAAGTGTTCACCAAATGACATTGATTCTGTGTGGCTCGATTAGTAAACTTTGACCCACACATGAACTTTTGACCAAAGAGAGGACACCAGACACTCAAGCAACTGCCCATTTCAAACACCAAAAGAATGAAAATTATGGGTGCAAGCACAGAGGGCGTTATCACCCAGTGTCTTAGAGTTGGAGAAAAAGACTAGACAGACAACTCACTTGTAGAAATTACATTTTACCGTCTATGCTATGAGCTACATCAAACAGCATTAGATTTTCAAAAAAAAAAAAAAAATAGGAGAAAGACATAAAAATTAACTTATTTTTAAGTCAAAAAGAATGCTTCTTGACTGGGCATGATGGCACACACTAATCCCAGCGCTCGGGAGGCGGAGGTGGCTGGATCTCCATAGGAGTGAGACCAGGCCGGTCTACATTGTGGTGAAGTTAGGTAAGGCTTACACGGAGATACCCTGTCTCAGTGAAAGTAAACAGACAGACAGAAAGCTGCTGGACAAAACTGAAAGACTGTGAGGCCAACAGCTTCAAGATTTATTGCTGTTAAACCTGAATTTGTAGTCTCACTTTGCTCGGCTGAAATATTACACATTCCAAAGTCATACTCTACATCAAACACTAGTGATTAGATTCCTGAGATTCACTTCTATAGTTAGCATCTCACTTCCAATTACACAATTTTGAAGAAAAAAAAAAAATCCCCTGCAAGGCTGAGACAAGGATTTTAGGAAATGGGACTTTTCACCTCCGGTGCTGGAAGGGCCCTGGCTACAGTTGCCAGGCCTGTTTAGAGTCTTAACAGAATCAAGATCTACCCTTTAACCCAACTGCCTCTCAGCCTCCACAAGAAAGGAAACGGTGCAGATCTAGGATGGGCGGGGAAGGGCATTGTCTCAGTGGCACAGATTAAGCAGGAAGCCGGTTCACACAAACACAAAGAGGTGGGCGCTCTGACTCTGTGTCCCTGAGGCACACCAGGTATCCATCTCCTCTCTGTTCTGATCAGTTTTGCTGACTGAAACAAATGATCTAAATTAAAAACTCAAATTGTGGCTTCCTTCACAGAAAGCTTCCAAGGTGGAAAGCTGGGGCCACGTCCCAGCTCCAGGCCTCCTGTGGTTGGAAGAAGCGTCTTTCACGTGGCTACTTTAAAGATAAAATTCGATAAGAACTGAAGAAGTTTGTCAGTGGGGATACCGGGAAGAGCACGGCTGGGCTTTGCCTAAGCAGCTGCACGCAGGAGAGTGTTAGATGGAGGACAATTGTCAGCTTGGCTAAATAGTTCCTAGTAAACAGTTCTGCGTCAGACTTTAAAGTCACAACAGGGGCGGCCACAGTTCGCAGGGGGCATTTGGACCCCAGGGCTCTGCCCAGATCAGTGACAGGGGATACTCACGCCGATCTGCCTTCCACATCCAGCTTGCCGGGATGGACGCCCTTTTTGGCAAGGATGGAGGATACTTTCTCCACATCCCCCCTTTCTGCAGCCTTCATCAACCGGTCATCGTACTTATTCCACTCCGCTGAGTGCTACAAGAGGGGGGAGGGAAAGGCACAGGGTCAGTCAGCTTTCCTTACGAAGGAGACAGCAGGCCCTGCAGAGGGCATCCCTCGGTTCCCAGCTCTACCCCAACTCCCTTTCTCTTGCTCTCCTCACTTGGCCAGAACAGCAGATTATTTATTTATGTCTGTATTTAGTTACTTACTAACTTATTGGAGATGGGGTTTCTCTACGTAGCCCTGGGTGACCTGGAACCAGGCTGGCCTTGAACTCACAGGGATTCATCTATTTCTGCCTCCTTAATGCTGGGATTAAAGGCATATAAAACCTTCCCAAATCATGACTCATGAGAAGTCTATTTACCTTAAACTTGAAAGAAAATGCATGTTTTACATGTTTGATATCCTGCTAGCATCTTTGGGGCAAAGAAAAAAATTAGTAATTACTGAACCCCTGCCCCAAGCCAGGCATAACTCCTCAAGCTACCCAGAGAACTACAATTCCGAGGTACTCCTGGCATCAAATGACGCGAGTGGTGGGGCTGGGCCGTGGCACCGATGGCTCCCTGTCCTGCTGTGGCGCACACTTTCACAGATGTCTCCGGTTACTATCACCTAGCACCCTTAGGTGCAGCTAGTAGAACTCTGTGCACTGTAGCACACTATAATGACTGCTATTTCAAAGGTGTTAGAAATGCAACTGTACACATACAATATTCAACAGAATAAGGAACGAATCCTACCTGCACATTAGGATAAAAAGAAACTAAAGAAGAAAGACTCTAAAGTATTGCCTTTTTGTTTGTTTGTTGTTATTATTGTTTAAAAGATAGGGTCTTCCTATAGAGCCCAGATTGGCCTCAAACTGAGTCTCCCAAGACATGCACCACCATTGCCAGAAGATTTTTTTTATTTTTGCAAAAACTTAGTGCATATAAACTTAAAAGGAAGGTAAAGGTCATTTCAAAAACCGGAGGAAGTATCACACAATATATATTTTAATCACATCAAGGTTATATTGGCTTTGATCTGAGAGCATATTGTGAGGTCAATAACTTGGATCTTTTCTCAGTGCATAGATGTACCAGAACATGGGTTGAAACTATAAATATACGGGCTGGAGAGATGGCTCAGTGGTTAAGAGCATTGGCTGCTTTCCAGAGGATCTGAGTTCAAGTCCTCGCACCCACATGGCAACTCATAATTGTCCAGTTCTAGGGGATCAAACACCTTTACATAGACATACATGTAGGCAAAAACACCAATGTACATACAATAAAAAATAAATTACTAAAAAGAGAGAATATAAACATCTATGTTTACATATATGTAAACCTCTATAAGCACGTGTTGTTTACCATTTAGGAAGGAGACCAAGGAAAAGTTCATATTGGGTGATAGAACACATGCTTCTAAGCACGTAAGATTTAATCTTATAAAGTAACACATTGGGGCTGGTAAGATGGTTCAGACACTAAAGGTCTTGCCACCAAGTCTGACAGCCTAACTTCACACCCTGCGACCCACATGGTCGCAGGAGAGGCCTGACTCTCACAAGTTGTCCTCTGATCTCTGGCCACAGCCATGATGTGTGCACGCTCTCATGCATACACACATCAAGTTTTTAATTCACTGGTAAATCCCATGCTAAGCCAGTGTTATTTCTGTAACTCTGTAAGCATTTTCACATAATTGGCAAAGTCAATCAATCCTTTGCCCATAAAACCCTCTACAAGTTTAACAAGAAAAAAAAAAATCACCAACTTCCAAAACCTTTATAATAAATTCTAGCAAGTGACTCCTGAAGTACTTGAAAGAGAAAATACAAAAATCAAACACGAAGACGTTTCTTACTCACTCCCGAGATTTATTTTAACAGATCCTGGTTTGTGCATCCATAGACTTCAGAAATGAGGGACTGAGGTTAAATTTAGTAACCAACCCATCTTCCGCTAACTTCCTAAGTCCAAACTGTCAATGCATGAACAATGCTGACCTCCTGACTCAAACCTAACTTAGAGTTTACGCCTCACCTTTTTTTTTTTTTTTTTTTTTTTTTTTTTTAACTTTAGAGTAAAACAGCCTAGCGCCTGGCTAGGGGAGAAGCAGGGGATTTAGACAGAAGCGACACTGGGCTGTCAGATGCCTGGAGGATTAGGTCATGTTCACCACGCAAATACCTGGCCTAAACTGATTAGTTTATCCTCGGACTTAAAACAGCCACAATCCCCAAAGAAACTTGCTGGCCAGCAAAACAGCTCTGCACAGCTCACAAACCACTGCAAACCCCACGGGAAGGCGTTCAAAAGAGGAGGTGGAGGAGAAGAAGCAGAGGAGGAAATTTTAATATGATTAAAGTCTAATGCGAGGGAGTAATTTTACGTCTAGCTTCACTAAGCACCATTTCCAGTTCTGGCCAGTCAGTTAACAGCACTACCGCCCAGTTACGAACATTCTATATCTTGTACTTTCCAAGTCCAGGCAAACAAAAGCTTTTGTCAGTTGCAATTAATACTGTGGGAGACCAGAAGGGAAATCATCGACACAGAAATTGTCATTAATTAAACAGGACACTTTAAAAGCACACAAGAAGCCTGTGCGCAGATCTGTGTTCCACAAGATACCTACTGAGTGGTTAGAGGCACAAGGCAGCCAACAGTGCATCATAGCCAGGCTCCTGCTCCGTGCTGCAACCGCGATCAACCCTGCATTAAGTTACAAATCTCTGCCGCTCACAGAGCCTATCTGCAGATGCCCAGCAGGGGACTCGGCTCCTCCCGCGCCGGGCTGCACGTAGCTTGGATCTCCAGGCTTAACTTCTTCATCTTTCGGATCCTTCTCCACCTTCTTAAGGCTGTAAAGGTCTCCTCTTTGCTGCCAAGCACGGGACGCAGAGCTGCCCAAGACAGGTATGTAACTCCTCCTCCTCCTCCTCCTCCTCCTCCTCCTCCTCCTCCTCCTCCTCCTCCTCCTCCTCTTTTTTACTTTCTTGTGAGCGGCTGGCTTCCGAAGTCTTCCCCTTTCAGGGACCCCATTGGAAGACACCCCACATCCTGCTTCATCCACGCTGCAGCCCAGACACTGCTGTGCAAAGACTGGCCACCTCTGAAGTGACCCGTAAACAGTGTGTGGCCTGCATCACATTAGGGCAGTTCTATTTTAGATTCCATAGAACCTGACAGCTGGGTGATAGAAAGGGGCTGAGAACTTGTTGTCAATGCATGCCTTCCCTCTGAGTAACTAAACTCAGGTCTCCTGGGGAAATGACTCAAGCACATTGTGAAACACGCTGACCACGTCAATACAGTCAGTATGAGTGTAACGAGGAGACCCGGGGGTGAGAGGGGGACAGACAAATCTGGTTATTCAACAAAACAGTATTTAAAGCCGCTTTCAATCTTAGGGTCATCTATCATAGAGTTACACTAGCCTGAACAAACAGGATATAAAATTCTATTAAAAGCAAATGTGTCATGCTTTCATTTAAGGAAATGCATACACACACACACACACACACACACACACACACACACCACCTTGAATGTTAGTACCCCCGACTGGCTAGCTTTTCCTATAACCAGGTTTCAGCTTACAACGGCTGCCAGTCTGTCTCCTCACATGTCAAACAGGAAGGGACAAGGGCACTGCCAAGCATGGTGGTGGAGACTGTGCCACAATTTTTAATTTAAAACTTTAAATTTAACACTTGGCACTACATGCCCAAGCTTAGTGCCCTGCCTGGTAGACTAAGCACTGTTTTGGTGGAAAGTCAGATGATCTGGATTCAGGAGAAGAACAAAACAGGGTAAAATAAGCGGATTAAAGCTGACAGAAGAAAAGCCATTCTAAAGCTGGCCTTCAGTATAGACACAGCTACGTGGGGAAGGGAGAGACATCCCTCCACACATTCTACAACACCAAGATCTCCACATTACCTAGGCTGCTCCCTCTGCCAGCTCAGGATGTTTAACTTTGGGGTGTGTGTGTGTGTGTGTGTGTGTGCATGTGTGTGTATCTGTGTGCATCTGTGTGTGTATCTATGTATGTATCTCAGTGTGTCCATATGACTCAGAGAGTATATATCCGTGTGTATGGATGTGTGTCTGCCTGTTTACTGTGTGTTCTACATACCACATCAGCATGAGAATAACTTATAGATCCTCTAAAAGACACATTCAGGAACACTGTTTCCTGAATATGTGACACATTCCAAGCCATGCTTAGGGGAAGGAGGCGACTGTCCCACCAGAGATCACACTGCCTATTGAAAATGCTGCATGAACTCCAACAAGGAACCGGTTCCCTCCAGTTGTAATGTAAGCCATGAGGCCCACATTCTAATTATAAAGCGCATATAGTCACACGCCCTGTTGAATTCTTTTGGAAACAATGAGGTGTTTTCCTCCCAGACCACATGAGATACCGAGGGTCACTTGGCCCCAGAGGCTCCGCCTAGTCCAGTCTCTTCTTCAGGGGAGATCCAGGCTGGAACTCAGGCCTTGGCCTTCTGAGTGACAGAGCACATACATTCTTTCTAGAAATAGCCAGCAAAAACAGAGGAAAAAAAGAGGGGCGCCTGGAAGGACTTTCCAAAGTTACACAAGGGCCTCTCAATTCAGGAGGTGGGCTATGTACCCTCATAAAGATGGCCGCCCCACATGCCACCATCCAGTTCTATTCATACCCACTCCACAGTGGCTTCCCAAGGACCAGAGTACAGCCCTGACTGCTGCCTGCAGACCTGGAAGGCTATCCCTAACTTCCACCTGAGTCACTCTCAAAAATGGCACATCCCCAGAGGCCTCTGCCTGAGCATACTGGTCACCACTCCACCTCACCCCTCTAACTGGTACAAAGGACCCTTCTTCAAATTGCAGTCCCCTCTGTCCTTACGCCCTACTTCCGCCTACTTCTACAACCCCTCCAGCACTTATACACACAGAGGTCTCAGTTCTCTCTGTCTTGAAGCCATGAAACTGACTTAAGTAGGTAATCTGGTAGCTACTGTGTCCTTACTCGGGGTGGGAAGGATTCCAGTCTGAGTCCTCTGTCTCCCACACTCCCTGGTCACTAGGCAGGATCTGCACTGCCCTAGGAAGCGACAGGAAGCTGTGGGTGGCTCAGCTAGTTGCGAGTGGGTCCACAGACCTCCCAGTCAAAAAACCATTCTTCTGGTCCTTCCCTCCTGGGCCATGCACCGTGGGTCTGTCTTGGCTCAGCAGACCTCGCTGGCCCCTCAGACACCTATTAGCTGTGGTTTAGGAAGGAGTGTTAGGGCTGGACAAATAAGAGCTCACACCTGCTCTGTACACCAGAGGAGCAGATTAGACCCGAGCCTCAGGTCCGCTCAACTACACAGCAGTGACAGGGACAGAAAAGCCATCTGCAAAAACATCAAAGATTGGATGCATTTGAAAAGCTTGATGCGGGGCTGGCAGATGATACCCTCCAAAGTGGAGGGGTCTGTTAGTTACAAGTACTCCTGGCCAGGGACACTGATACAAGAAAATTCTTTTTTAAACAAAGAAAGAAGTATAAAGAAAAAAATTTTCTAGTGTTTCTTCCTTTTCCCTATGCCAGCTTCATCTCAGGGGTAGCCAACTCATTGACAGAATTTTTCTGTTTTGATTTGTTCTATGCCTTTAAGACAAGGTCTCATATAGCCCAGGCTAGCCTGGAACTTTATATAGCCCAGAATGGTGCTACTATACTTCTGACTCCTGCCTCCACCTCCCTAATACTGGGAGCATAGGTGTGTGCAGCCATGCCCAATCTGTGGGGTGCTGGGAGTCTAACTCGGGGCTCCCTGCATGCTAGGCAAACCCTACCAACTGGGCCCTTAAGCTCCTCTCTGTATGGGTACTGGGGACAGAAAGGCACTTTGCTTTTTCATCTTTACTCAGTCAGTGTCTCTGGACCAGGATCCTTACAACTGCTGACATCACAGAAAAGTGGCCACCCACACTCACATCTTCTGGTGGGCAAGCATACCACCACCTTTGACGCAATCTAAGCAAAACCTTAAAAATAGAAATCTTTTCAAGCCTTTAGAAATGATAATTTACAAACAATACAGGGGGAAAGAGAAATACAATAAACCACAGATGCATTGTGGGATGCTGCAGTCTTGAATTTTTACAGGTGGCTTCTTTTCTGCTCTCTCTGCTTTGCTTTATAGCGGAGGGACCAGAAGTTCAGGTATAAACTGATCCCCTGGTCTACACAGAAATAAAATAAAAATTTAAAAAGAAGACAAAGAAAGATGCAGCATAGGGCAAATCCCAGTTTCTTAAAAATACTTGCAGCCCCCAAAAGGGCTGAAGAGACGGCTCAGCGGCTAAAAGCACTGGCTGCTCCAGTCCTAGGTGATACGATGCCCTCCTCTGGCCGTCACGGGCACTGTATACATGTGGTGCATGCATATGCATATACATATATACAGGCAACAACTCATGCACATAAAATAAAATAAATCTAAAAAGTAACACAGCAAGAAAGGAAGATGGCAGTGTGTAGATTAAAAGGGACGCTGGACTCTTAGCAGCTGAGCACACTCCTGGCCGATGGGGGGGCCGATGGGGGGGCGGGGGCTGTAGTGGGCATGGGCATTCTTTTGAATGGATGCCCAGTAGTGGGGAGGGCCCGTGCCCCCTGACATCTTTTTATTTTCTTCTTAATAGTTATCCTAAGGAGTATAAGACTACGTCTCAACAAGCACTGTTGGGGAAAAGTGATACAATGAAGAGTATGCAGTTCGGAATGAAGGCAGTCAGGTCCCATGGGAACACGGCAGTAAATTCACAATGTGCTGAGGTGGGTGAGCGTGGCTGCCAGCTGCCAGCAGCTGTTGTAGCTGAGCGCAGGCCAGCTGTGTGCACTGAGCCCGCCTCTCCGCCTCTGACATCTCCTGACCTGCTCACGCGTGCCTCAGTGCACCCGGTGGAGCGCTCCTTCAGCTGCACCACCTGGTTACCAGGGAGGCCCAGGTTCTATAAGGTGTCACTAGCAGTGGAAGCACAGCCCATCAGTCCCTTAGGAAGTCACCTCTCTGCTCTGCACACCTCAGAGTATCTTGGCAAGTGGCAGCCAGGCACTTTACGCAGCCCTGCAGGGGCAGGCGCAAGCTTCGGTGTGCTCACTAGTTTTACGTCAACCTAGCACAAGCCAGAGTCACTTGGAGAAAGGAGCTTCAATTGGGGGACTGTTCCACTAGATTGGCCTGTGGTGCATTTTCTCGGTTGATGGTTGATGGTTGATGGGGAAGGTCCCAGCTGACTGTGGGTGGGACTGTCCTGTGCTGGTGGCCCTGGGTTCTAGAAGAAAGCAGGCTGAGCAAGCAAAGGGAAGCAAGCCAGTAGGCAGCACTCCGCCATGGTCTCTGCCGCAGCTCCTCACCCCAGGTTTGCACCCTGAGGCCCTTCCCTGACTTCCTTCAATGATGGGCTGAAATAAACCCTTCCCCTCCATCCCAAGGTGCTTTTGGTCATGGTGTTTCATCACAGAAACAGTAACCCTGAAAACCCCCTGAAAGCAAGAAGCCCATTTTTATTAAGAAGCACCAGTGTTGACCATATAACAAATGCATTTTTCCTTTCATTTTAGGTGTATGTGTATGTACATGTGTTTGTGTGTATACAGGTGCACATGTGTGTACATGGTTCCAGACGCCTTTGTCAACCTCAGGAACAGCATCCACTTCCTAGCCTGGCTGGCCAGTAGACCCCAGGGACCCTCCGCCCTCTGACTCTCCAGTGTTGGGGTCGCAGGCCCACGCCATGCCTCCCAGCATTTTCTCATGGGTCTTTGTGCTTGTAAGGCAAGAGTTTCCCCCAAGTGAGCCATTCCCCCAACAAAGATGGTTCCATGTACTTACTGTACTGTACTGGTTTGAAAAAGAGATAATCAACTCCAAATGCAGCTATCCAAAATACCTATGGCAAAGTCAAATTACAGCTGTCTGTCAAGAATAAGTACAGCATCCTAACACCAAGCAGCTATTTCACTAGGTGGGTCTAACTGGGTGGTAACCTTAAACCCTGTTGTGGCTTGAGTAAGAAATGTCCCTGAGAGGCTCTGGCATTTGAAAACTTGGTCCCTAGTCACTAGGGGAGGTTATGGATCCTTGCTAGAGGAAGCAAGTCCCTCAGGGCAGGCGTTTAGTGGGACAGTGCCTTGCCCCACTTCCAGTTCACACTGCTTTTAGACTGCATGGCCTTCCCCACGTCCAGCCCCACGTCTAGTTCACACTTGGCTTTCTAAGTGTGGACACATGGGAACGTGATCTCCCAGCTTCCTGCTCCAGTCGCCTGCTGCCATGCTTCCCCAGCTGTGACAGCTCCCCTCCCCCACCCCCCACCCCTCCCCTGGACTGCTCCCGACATTGGGGTTTTATCACAGCAGCAGTGAAGTAACTAATACAAATGCTAAGCAAAACAAAGCAAATACTGCCCGGGTCTTAACACGGGTACCTCATCTATACCAAGGGCACATTAGTAACTCCTTCAGAAATGATAGTAATGTGTGTTTGGCCAGGTGTGGCAGTGCACACCTTAATCCCAGTACTTGGGAGGCAGAGGCAGGCAGATATCTGTGAGTTCAAAACCAGCCTGGTCTATGTACTGCATTCCAGGACAATCAGAGTTACACAGGGAGACCCTGTCTCAAAAACAAAACAGCAGCAAAAGAAACACATGCTTAGTCCAGAAAGCCTTGAGTATATTCACACTTACAAATGAAAATGGAGATTACCCATAACCTCCCTGCTAGAGGTTGGTTCTGAAATTTGCCATACAGCTCATGTGTTGAAGGCTTGGGTCCCAGCACAGTCCTTGGAATGGGACTTTCCAGAGTGACTGGATCACAAGGACTCTGGCCTCAGGAAGTGATTTGTTCATTAATGAATACATATTGGGCTTCCTGGAGGCATTCGGACACTTGAGGCAGGGCAAGTGGGGGAAATGGATCACTGATAGCAGCCCGTCTGAAAGTTCTGGCTATCTTCCTCTTCCCCCACAGAGCTCTCTCTTTCCTGGAGGCAACGAGTGCATTTGCTGCTTACTCCGCTCCAGTATGATACCTGACTCATCACTATGCTAAAAGTGACAGGGCCTGAGCCAAAATGCCTAAGTTGATTGTCTCAGCCTGCAGGATCTGGTACTGTCGCTAAGTAAATAGTGTCAAGTTGAGTTAAATCACGGGATGCACAATTGAGGTTGCTGGGAAATTCTTTGGCATGGGGGGAACCCCTCCCCCAGGTATCTGGTCATACAATGTTTATAAGTCAACAGCCTGCGGGCTGTTGTCACAGTGGACGAGAGCTAACTAGCATACCTGCTATCAGAAATGGCCATTACTAAACATTTTGTCTGTGTTTTTGTTTAAAGTTGAGTTGAGGTTTTTGTTTTTGTTTTTGTTTTTGTCTTAAATCTGTGTGATTTCAACATTGAATGTGAATTCCTTAGTATTTAGGATAGGAAGTTCTGAGGAAAAAAGCTATATATGTAAAGAAATAGGAAAGACTTTAAAATACAGGCAAATTGGGGCCAGTGAGGGCCTCAGCTGGTGAAGAGCCTTTCTGCCAAGGGTGACATTGAGTCTGCACCCCAGTATCTACATGGGAGGAGAGAGCTGACTCCTCCAAGCTGGCCTCCCTCTGCCCCTCCCCACGCACACCAAGGCGTTCTCATGTGACCTCCCAGGTGATAATTTTGCTTTGCAGCCAATCTTCTGTGAGAGGCGATCTTCTGCGTGTGACTCCACCGCTCCCAAGCTCCCTAAGGAACAACTCTGCCCAGCTGCATGGGGAGTTCCCCACACGCCAAGCAGGGGACACCTGGGTGTCCTAGAGCTGAACTCTAGCTTGGAGGTAGTTCCGGCTCTCCCTGGTTAAGAGCCCAGCGGCCCTCACCTCCCAGATGCTGTGATTTAAACAGGCTTGACTGTTCACGCTGAATTTGGTCTTCTTTGTGACTGGGGATTTGTCACTGACAGGGACTAAGCTTTTCTTGAAGGACTGGGTTAATTACAGCACAGCAGCATGGTGTAAAGTGTGGGCGCCACCCACCCCCCCCCCCGCCCTTGCTCTTAGGACACCTTCACCAGAACTGAAAGCAAGCCACCAAACGCTCTTGAACTCCACAGCCTCAAGAACTCAATCAACAAAACAAGACAAAACAACTTTAAAAAAAGATCACCACGTCTCGGGCATTCTGCTATAGCCACAGGAAAACAGACTATGACAGATGCCAGTTGCCATTCCTAGGTTGTGGCCTGTGTTTCTGACAGGCTGGCTTCAACCCATGGTCCTCACAGTCCCCTCCTCCACTCGGCAATGCGAGCCCCACAACTGTGGGCATACTAACTCTTTCATGTTAAAGGGAGTGGTCAGGGGTGCAGATGAGTAGTCAGGACAAAGAGATGCACAGGGCCGGCCGGGGCTTGAAGCTCTCCCAGCCCTGTCCTTTCCCGTTTCTACGGAGACTGTCAACCCATCCTTCAGGCCCTATGTCCTCCCCTTTCCCAGCCCCTGAGGATCCCCTCTGCAGTTATGAGTAGCTACGGAATGCGTAGGAACCTTCAGGACTTCCTAGCCAGGGTTTCTACTAGCTAAGTTAGTTCCACTTCATTGAACAAATAAAAACAAATCCTGATGTAGAAATACAGATATTTCATAAATTTGACCTCATGTGGGCACACACCTCTAATCCTAGCACTCAAGAGGCAAAGGCAGACAGCTCTTCACGAATTTGAGGCCAGTCTGGTCTTCATAGTGAGTTCCAGGCTAGCCAGGGCAACACACTGAGAATCTGTCTCAAATAAATAAACAGACATAATAAAATCAGATATGATGTCCTTTACAGCTAAATATAAATAAATACATACATAAATAAATAAATAAATAAATAAATAATGAAGGAATAAATACAAACATTGGCACGTGTGTAAGCAAACCATTCTGAAATACGTACTATACGTAAGGGATGGCCCTGGGAATGCTAAGCCCAAATCTCCCTCCAATTAGAAGGAGATGCTCTAATGGAGACAGACAAAGGGTAAAGCAGGGGAATGAGGAACTAACTGCTGGCATTCTGTCCAAGCTCCACCCCACATAAGCACCCGGAAGCAGAGATGGAAGAGCTGGGCGGGACTCAGGGTGGGTACTCAGGAAAGGCTGCTCTGGGGCCAGCAGCAGAGCAAGCTCTGAGGGATGAGAAGCAGCCAGGGGGATTCCCACTCCAGACAGGCAACCACTGCTGAAAGGAGCCTGGAACATTCCAAAGAAAGTGGAGGGTATCCCAGGGGAGACACATCATGGAGGGAAAGGCAGGCACCGAGACCAAAAATATGGATTCCCCAGCTTTAGCATAAACAGTTCTCTAAAGCAGCATCTTCAGAGACTAAAGTGACTACCTTTGTGAGACTCTTTGGACACGTCAGAATCATCACCTTTACAAACATTCCTTCCTGGGGCTGAGGAGGGAGCATAGGACCTGGGTTTGAATCCCCTGCACCATATAAAATATACATGCCCTCACACGCCTGCAGGGATGGAGACAGACAGACAGACGCACAGAGGCTTGCTACTGCTAGCCCACCCCAAGATCCAGTGCATATACCACAGGCATGCACACTTACCACACACACATGCACCATACACACATGCATCACACGTGCACACACATGTGCATACACCACACAGACAAGTACATATACCAAACACATACACACATACATGTGTGCATGTCCCATACATATATGCACATGACCACACACTCACACCAAAGTTTTTCTAACATGACATACTATATTTTCACTTGCAAGATTTTATATCGAGTAATAACCATTTGAAATGTTTACACTAAATATCATAATCTACCTCACCCATAAAAATATAAACAAAATTTTCAACTACAGCTAAAAAAAAAATAAAATTTGGGCCAACAAGATAATCCAACAGGTAAAGTTACTGCCAAGGCCAGGATCCAATAGTAAAAAAGGAAAACGGCTCCTGCAAGTGCTCGTCGGGCCTCTACATGCACCACGGTACATGTGTGCCCTGTGCACCCACGAAAACAAACAAATGTAGCGGGCACAGAGGCACATGCCACTAATTCCCAGCACTCAGGAGGCAGAAGCAGGCAGATCTCTGAGTTCCTGGGCCCCTGAACTTCCCAGTGAGACCTTGTCTATAAATACACGAATTTTTAAATTAAAACTAAGAGCTCACAATCTCAAGATAAAAGTCTTTCTCAGGGTGGGAGGAACTATAGAGACAACTAAATAAAACCTGCTCCAGGGGGAAAACATGAACACGCTAAATAACACGTCAGTTTAGACAAGCTCCAAGTGCCCAACTGAAACGCAGCCCAGCAGCCTTCTAGAGGACCCTGATGTTACCACCCTCATTAACAAAACCCAAGGCACGGTCCACCCCAGCTCAGAACCAACCAGCAAAGAGCAAAGCTCACTGCGTGGGCATTCCTCACGGGTTAGGCTGCTCATCAGAACCTACTCTACCGCTCACAGGCTGGTGGTTAGAAATATTTGCTGGGTTCCATTTAGTCCAGAGGTCATTTTGTCCCATTCTTATATAACAGCATTAGAGCTGACATAACAGAAGAGGGAGAGAAAGAATGGCTAGGAAAACTGCGGCACAGCTGGCATCCGTCTCAGCTGGACTCTCTTATATGATTATTTCCTTGCTCCTGCTTGCCCGCCTGATGCCCCACACCTCTCTCACCTGTGCTGCCACTGTCTGCCCAGAACATGTGCCATTAGGACTCACTGGGACAGAGGGAAGAGAGATTATATTCTACATCTTTCTGACCAAGGCACAGAGATTTCATCCCACTGTACTAACTCTACTGTCAGACAGGCTGGGGGTGGCTTGGTGGGGAAACTGCTTTCATACGAATCTACTTCAGATCTCAGCATCCAGGTAAAACACCAGGGAAGGCAGCAGGCCCATCATCCAAGGGCTGGACAGGCAAAGTCAAGATCCCTGGGACTCCATGGTGCGTCAGCCAAACCAGTGAGCTCAAGCTTCAGTGAGAGACTGCCTCAAAGGATGAGGTAGAGGCCGTCCTAGCTGAGGTTTCTGTTGCTGTGATAAAACGCTGTGACCAAAGCAACTTGGGGAAAAGAGGTTTGTTCAGCTTACAGCTTCACATCACAGGCCATCCCTGAGGAGTCAGGGCAGCGATTCAAACAGGGCAGAACCCAGAGGCAGGAACCGCTGCAGAGACCATGAAGAAGAGCCGCTTACTGGTTTGTTCCTTGTGGCCTGCTCAGCCTGCTCAGTCTGCTTTCTAATAGCACGCAGGACCATCTGCCCAGGGGTGGCATGACCCCATGAGATGGGCCTTCCCACACTCAATCAAGACAATACCCCATAGACTTGCAAACTGAATTATGGAGGTATTTTTTTCAATGCTAGTTCTTTCTCTGATAAGGTGACATAAAACTAGCCAGCACAGAGAGCAACAGAGGAAGACATCTGATCTCAACCTCTGGCCTCCACTCACACCAACAGGCATGTATGTACACATGTGTGCAACTACCTACATGTACATGTGCACCTACCCACGATGTACATATACATAGGAATAAATACAAAAATGTCAAAGACAAGAAGGATGATGATTTAGATAACAAGCTTGACTTCTTCAGGATCCCAAGTGGCCATGGAATCTGGAATAACATGCTTGTAAAGAACTAAAATCAAGAGAAAGCGACAATCTGCCAAGAGTTCTGGCCTCCCAGCGCGATTCTATTCTAGGCTGTTGCTTAAATACCAGACTGTCCACCCCTCCCTAAGACAGACATGTGCTCCTTTATTAGCACTGTCTGGTCTTCAAAAAAAGTATATTAAAAAAAAATAGAGCAGCCAGACTGGTGCACAGGCTGTAATTCTAGCTCCTTGGAGGCTGGGCCAGGTGGATCACAAGTTCAAGGCCAGCGGGGGCTTCAGGGTGAACTTAAGGCCAGCCGGGGCATCCTAGACTATATTTTAAAACAAAAACTAGAAAGAGGGCTGGAGACATGGCTTAGTGGTAGAGCACTTAATTAGGGTGGGAGAGGCCCTGGATCAAAACAAAGAGAAGGGCAGGGGTACCAATCAAGGCTGGAAGGTGCCTGCCTTAGTTATTAGGGTGACTGCTGCTGTGGTAAGACACCACGGCCACAACTACTTGGGGAGAGAAGGTTTATTCAGCGTCTGCTTCCACATCACTGTTCATCATCAAAGGAAGCCAGGACAGAACTCAAGCAGGACAGGGACCTGGGGGCAGGAGCCCATACAGAGGCCATAAAGGGGTGTTGCTCACTGGATTGCTCTCCTGGCCTTGCTTTCTTACGGAAGGAAGGATCACCAGCATGGAGAGGTGGCCCCAGCCACAGTGGGCACAGTGGGCTGTCTTCCTCCATCAATCACCAATCAGGAACGTGTCCTGGAGGCTCCCACACCCATCTTCTGCAGGCGTCTCCCCAGTCGATGTTCCCTGTTCTCTGATGACTCTGGCCTGTGTGGAGCTGACATAAAATTAGCTAGCACAATACCTCTCCAACTCAAACCTGGGTCTCTGTCTGTTTGTTTACCTATTTCACCTCTCCAAAAGAAAATGCACTGAATTCCAAGACAACTGTGCTCATGCATCTCAAACACAACAAACACGGGTGCACAGAACAGAGTTCTTGGACTGCTCAGATCTTAGTCAGCATCCCCTTCAAAACGTTTAGTAGTTGATAATTGAAAATTGCAAACTCCCAAATATTTTCAGAAAAAGTATCCAAATTACAGTTTTTAGATTGTCTAAATACTGTGACTAATTTTTTTTTAATATAGAGGTAAAAACCAAGGAGGGACTTTTAAAAGCTTCTGTCCCTACACACACCAGACAACAAAGATATGTGAAACATTTTAATAAATGTCTTTGCCAGCTTTGAACACTGGCCAGTTTTAGGACCCACCAAATAAAAGGCAAAGCACACATACTAGCTAAAGAGCCTCCAGCTGGATGGCAGGGAAAACAACCTATTGCTAGTCTAATCCTTTCCCATGCTGTGCTTTGGAACGGTTTGCAAACAATGAAATATAAATACAGTCCCAAGAACTCAAAAGACTGTTCAAGACTCAAGCAGAGGGCCTGGAGCAAAGGGTCCACAGCGAAGATCCTGCTCTGCTCTCGCAGAGGGCCCACGGTCAGTCGCCAGACCCAAGTCAGGAAGCTCACAAACACCTAACGCTGCAGCTACAAAGGCTCTGATGCCCTCTTCTGGACTCCATGGACATTGCACACACATGCACACACCCACTTTCAGATACACATGCAAACAGAATCAAAAATAAATTCTGTCACTAAAGAAGAATGAAGCTGAAAGCAGCCTTATAATTCCAGCCAATATTTTTTATCTAATATGAGAAACATTAAAAGCTTCGCAGGAAAGATGCGGCTGAAAGTAAGGAAACGGTAAGAAAATGGGTTTTTTTATCCTCACACATCAAGTCAATATTTCTACACAAATGTTTAACTCTTTCCACATAGCTGTTTTACGGAGGATCTATCCCAGGGAGTCTTAATATAAGACCCTGGTATGTGAGTGAGGCTGGGAAGATAGCTTTATCAGTAAAGTGTTTGCTGTGCAGTTACAAGAGACTGAGCTCAGATCCCCGGCACCGACATTAAAAAACAAGACCTGGCGCTGTGTCTGTCATCCCAGTGCTGGGGAGGAAGAGGAAGGGGGACCTTGAGCTAGTTGGCCAACCTGCGTAGCAAATTGGCGAACAACAGATTCAGCAAGAGACAGTTTCAAAACACTAAAGAAGTGCTCATGATGCCCACCTCTGACTTCCATATGCATGTGTACACATCAGCAAGAGCACCTCCACACACATGTACACATACATATATACACACATACATTCACAAAGAAACACATATAAGAAAATTAAAGTACATGGCCTGCTGTCACATTTATATCCATCTTAAAAAATGTAGCATCTGTAACAGCTTGTTGTCTGTGAAACACTTCTAAGTGCACACACAACTGCTACACTCTGAAGCGAGTGAACCCTTAGTCTGGGTTCATCTGCTTTTTCCTCCCAAGCAGATGAGATCTAAGGAAGCCAGTTCATTTACAGTGGTGGGTGGTGATGCAGAATTGTTTCCCTCCCCTCTGGTAAGCTAATCCCTTTGAAGAGTGACTTCCCCACTCCTCCCACCAGGGCCTGGCACACACTTCCTCATCCACTGAGTGTGAGCTGGCCTGAGAACTTGTTTTACTTGACCAACAGAATGCAGCAGAGGTGACCTGTGAGACTGCAAGGTGAGGCCTCGAGAGACCTGCACTTGCCACTGTGGCTCTCTTAGAATATCACTGGCTCACTGGACAAGGCTGGAGCCTCCAGGATAGGTGAGCATGAAAGAAAAGGAGTTCAGCCACGCAGCCACGCAGCCACGCAGCCACGCAGCCACGCAGCCACGCAGCCACACAGTCACACAGCCACACAGCCACCCAGCCACCCAGCCACGCAGCCACGCAGCCACACAGCCACACAGTCACACAGCCACCCAGCCACCCAGCCACCCAGCCACACAGCCACCCAGCCACGCAGCCACGCAGCCACACAGCCAAGCAAGCACTTCAAAGTGCCACCATGGTAGGTCCTCGTCCTAGTGGTTCCACTCCACTGATGTAGCCATGAGAGTGCCCTGGACCAGCACAACAACCGTGGATCAGACTGTAGACCAAGCACTGACCTACAGACTCGGTTGCATATAAAGTGATTGTTCTAAGTCTCCTGTGGGAGCCAGCAGAGGGCATCAGATTTCCTGGTGATGGAGTTACAGGCAATTATGAGCACCACAACATGGGTGCTGGGCAGTGAACTCAGATCCTCTGTTCCGCTGGTGTTTGCACTTAACCACTGAGCCATCTCTCCAGCCCTGCCGCCAACCACTTTACTATCTCAAAAGAAGAAAGTAGGCACATTTCAATAGTTATTTATAATAATATATGATGCTGATAAGATTGAAATGAAGAAATACTTCTCCCTCTTTCCCCAAAGGTGCACAGGTAATTCTCACCTGCTCCGTGGCGACCCTTCACAGATTGGCAAATTTCCTAGTGAAAGGTTGGGCAATGTTTTGAGCTTAGCAGACAAACTCTTTACTACTCTGCCATTGTGGACTAAAAGCGGCCACAGACAGAATGTGTAGCCATTTGAATGTTCCCCATAGGCTAAGACACTGGAACACTTGGTTCCCAGTGGATGCACTGTTGGGGTGGGGAGGAGGTCTATGTGGTGCAGCCTTGCTAGAGGGGGGCCACATTGGAGGTGGGCTTTAGAGCCCTGGGCCATTTCCAGTTCACTCTTTCTGCTTTGTGCTTGCAGTTCTCCATGAGAGCTCTGTTTCCTGCGCCTCCACCGTGCTGACGGTTAGCTATCATGCCTCTGCTCTCCCACAGTGGACTCTGGTTCCTCAGGAACCGTACGCCCAAATAAACTTTCCTTCCATAGGTTGCCCTGGTTGTGGTGTTTTACCACAGTAACTGATACAGTACATTACTTCCGGTGCTGCCCGACAGGTTATATATTAAAGGCAGTAGGCCAGAGTTTGCATCCCTGTTTTAGGTGCCCAGCCAAGCACACCTAGGTTATTAGCTTGGATCAAATCGATCCATATGCGAACCCTCTGTGAGGGTCTATTTCTACCTCCACACAAAAGCCAGGCAACAAACTCAAGGCTGAGGCAAAATCAGACCTGTAGCTCAGACTACGACCTTTGAATTGATGTTGCTCCAATACACCCTTCAGTGGAACAAATGCTTAGAAAAGAACACATGCAAGGGGGCAGAAACTAAAACTGTGTGTGACATCTCAGGGCCTCTGAGATAGCTCAGCAGATCAAGGTCATTTGCCATTGAACCCACAATCCACATGGCAGAAGGAGAAAACCAACTCCTGCAGGTTGTCCTCTGACCTACACACACATACACACACACACACACACAGACATACACACACACACACACACACACACACACACAAATACATATAATAAAAATAAATATTTAAAAAGAGCTTAAAAAAGAAAATAAAAATGTTCACTTCAAGACTAGAAGAGGTAGCTATTGGCACACAGATATGACCGCAACCAAATAGATAAAAAGACAACAGGCAGCCACCAACAACCCTGGCTGTTGGGTAGAGGACGATACTCTCTGTGGCCTCTGACTAACAGGAAGCAGCCTGAGAAAGCTGCTGAAACCTCACTTCACTGTCTAGTCAGAAAAGATATTCCCCTCGATCCTCTGTTCAACATGGACGAGGATGACAGCCCCTAAATAAAACACCTCACAGAGCCATGATGGAATGACCAACAGGCACGGCCAGTGCAGGGAAAAGGGCATCGCGACCTGTGCCCAAGGTGACTTTCAGAACTGCGGGGGCCTGGGCTGCCAAGTGCTGCCCAGCTCTTCTCTCTTCATGGGAACCTCTGCAGTGTGGTGGCCTGCCCACCCTGCCCTCCCACGGCACACTGGAGGAGACTGGGACCGAAACCTGGTCTTTTAGTTTCTGCTTTCTGGTCCCCGAAAATCTATCTACATAAAAGATCTTTTGTAAAGATTTTTTAATTTGTGCATCTATATGTGTATATCTGTGTGTGTGACTGGATATGTGCATGTGTGTGCAGTACCCACAGGGGCCAGAAGGGGGAATCTGGTACCGAGGATCTGGAGTTAGATAGAGGTGATTGTCAGAAACCACACCAACAGAAACTGAAAAAGCAGCAAATGATTCATTTCTCCAGCTCTGATACAGAGAAATGCCAATGAGGTTTAAACATCCAGATCCGCAGGACTGAACATCTTGAAGGCTTTTCCTTCAGGGACGAATAGATATGTCTTGAATGCAGAGAAGAGCATTAGGGCTGTGCTGCAGAGGAGAGTAACCACTCTCCCGCTACTGACTCCATCCCTGGAAGAGGTCTGCACACCCTGCTCTTGGTGTCCCTGCCCCTCGGGGACAGGCTTCCTCACACCCATCTGCAGCTTTGGGAAGGATGCCCAATTTCAGCCAGCCCAGGGTTCTACTCAAACCCTGCAATGGCAGGTGAACAAAGGGACAGTTTCTTTAGTTGGGATCTGTCTTAATCACTGTCCTATTAGTGTGAAGAGACACCATGACCACAGCATAAAATAAAAGCATTTAGGTTGGGCCAGCATACAGTTTGAGAGGTTAGCCCATTATCATGGAGGGAAGCACAGCAGCACACAGGCAGACCAGATGCAGGAGAAATCTAGAGTTCTGCACGCAGATCCACGGGCTGCAGGAGGAGAGAAACCCTGGGCCTGGTTTGGGCTCAGTCCTCCAGCAAGGCCACGCCTCCTGATCCTTTCGAGCAGTGCCCCTCCCTAAGCCGTCAAACACATGAGCCTATGGGGGCTGTTCTCATTCAAACCACCACGGGGTCTCAGCCATTCTGCACAGAAGCCAAAGCCTACCTGAACCGGCATATGGTGACAATCCTCCTGTATTTCGGATTTCTCTGCAGCAAAGTTGATTAGCACAGAAATAAATAAGCCAAAGGGAAAGGGGTAAACTGGGTAAATGCGGGTTCCTTAAAGGGTAAATCAGTCTGACTGGTTGCTAAAATGAGGCCCTGGACAAAATTAACCCAGATTGGTTTATAACCCAGAGATTTCCCAGATGGTTAGTGTCAGTCATCAGAGACTGGCCTCTCTCTGGGCATGTCTGTCAAGGGGCATCCTAATCATATTGATTGAGGTGGGAAGATGGGCCCACTGTGGGTGGCACCATTCCCCTGGGCAGGAGACGCTAAGCTGTGTAAGAATGGAGAACAGGAGCTGAGCACTCACATGCAGGCAGGCGTCCATCCCTCTCTCCCGACTGTGGATGGAAGGACGTAAGATGGCTAGCTGCCTCCAGCTCCTGGCGCCTTGACTCCCCACCTTGAAGGGCAATGTCCTCGAACTCTAAGTGAGCATAACCCTCTTCTCCCTTAAACTGCTTTAGTCAGTGTATTTTATCCCAGCGGCAGGACCATCAGCGTTTACTGAGGCAGCAACTCATGCAGCGCTCAACTGTACCCAGGACAGTTGTGTTACCATCTTCATTCCGCACAAGAAAAGAATCTCGCAGTAGCTCAGTGACTAGGCAGTGCACAGCTGCCAGTGCCAGCTAAAACTGTGGCCCCAGGCTAGCCCCGAAGCCCCTTTTTTCCTATGTCATACTATCAAAACAAAGCGTGAAGATTTAGTAATTGGTTCATAAAAGTGGGGCTGGAGAGATGGTTCAGGATAAAGCCCTTGCCATGTGTCTTAGTCAGGGTCTCTATCCCTGCACAAACATCATGACCACGAAGCAAGCTGGGGAGGAAAGGGTTTATTCAGTTTACACTTCCACACAGCTGTTCATCACCAAACGAAGTCAGGACTGGAACTCAAGCAGGTCAGGAAGCAGGAGCTGATGCAGAGGCCATGGAGGGATGTTCCTTACTGGCTTGCTTCCCCTGGCTTGCTCAGCCTGCTTTCTTATAGAACCCAGGACTTCCAACCCAGGAATGGCACCACCCATAAGGAGCCCTCCCCCCTTGATCACTAATTGAGAAAATGCCCCACAGTTGGATCTCATGGAGGCACTTCCCCAACTGAAACTTCTTTCTCTGTGATAACTCCAGCCTGTGTCAAGTTGACAACACAAAACCAGCCAGTACACCATGTAAGACCCCAGTCAGGTAGGTGTGGTGGCCTGACTAGAGACTACAGACTCCTAGGGCAAGCTGGCCAGCCAGGCTAGCTGATGGGAAAGAGACCTTGCCTCAGCAGATGAAAGGGGACAGGGGAAGACACCCAAGTCAATCTTTAGCATTTCCAGGCACACATGTACCCCTGCCACACATACACACAAACACACTATGAACAAACACACAAAGTAGACAGGAGAATACTTTTGCCTAAAACTCAGCTCTAAGGCTGAATTTATTTTTGTATACTGATTGTTCTTATAGATGCAACAGCCAAGAGTCTAAAACAATATATCTTTGTTCTCTACTCAATAAATCTGAAGTTATGCCACAGAAATTCAGACTCTGCAAATTCGCATAAGTGATGTCCTCAGTATAACTTTTCAAAATGTAAAATAAATAAATAAATAAGGCAAATTAATGATGAAACAAAATAACGGGTGACGCATCTCAGGCATTGTAAACACTCCAGAAACAATCATTTAGAAGCCTTCAGACCCCGTTCTAAACCACGGGAAAGGGTTACTTTGTTCTACAACAGTGTGATCACAGCAGGGGGAAAAAGCAAATACTAATAAAATACCAATATATATTCCAAATAAGATGGTGAAAGGTAAGGAAGGGGAAAATGAAAATCGCCATGGAAACCATTACGTTAGGAGCTGGAGAGACGGCTCAGTAGTTAAGAACATGTACGCTCATGACTGTCCACGCTCCAGAGGGACCTGATGGCTCTGGCCTCTGTGGGCACTGCACTCACATGCACATGCCCACACTTGGACACATACACAAAATTAAAAATAAATCATTTGTTTAAAAGATTATATTTATATTATTATATTTTTGTTACTAATATTTATAGACTTTTTAATACCTAGAGACACATTAAACCTTTAATGCAAAATGGGGCCATAATATGTATATTTCACTTAAGTAATTATTCTTAATATAACTTCAACAGAAAGTGCTGATAAGTGGAAACTGCCAAGGCTTTTATTAAAATATCAATCTCTCTGGCTCCCTCTGGTGGCCACTACAAGAAATCTGTTCTTTGCCTTAGTGGAATATCAAAAAAAAAAAAAAAAAAAAAAAAAAAAAAACCAATCCAACCAAGACTAGTTTTTGTTACTAAAGAACTTATGCATAAATTATTTGGGTGCATAGCTTGGGCAGACCATGTGCAATAGATACTTTCTGAGTGAATATTCTTATTATCCAACATAACTTTGGGAAAATAAACAGCTGGACCGAGTTGTGTCCTAAGGAGAAGAATCTTTAAGAGCACAGGAATCTAAACACATGTCCTTGAAAAATCCTAGATTATCTTTCTGAGTGGTGCACGTAGTGTGCTTCTTTTTTTTTTTTAATTTTATTTTTCGAGACAGGGTTTCTCTGTGTAGCCCTGGCTGTCCTGGAACTCACTCTGTAGACCAGGCTGGCCTCGAACTCAGAAGTCCGCCTGCCTCTGCCTCCCAAGTGCTGGGATTACAGGCGTGCGCCACCACAGCCTGGCTTTTTTTTGGATAGTGTGCTTCTTATAATAAATATTCATCTGAGAAGTGCTTCATAGCTGCGCTGGAGTGTTCCCTTCAGATTCTATTGATCCTCATCAAATCAGCAGCAGGCAGTGTAGATGCCTAGCTCAGTCGGCCTCAGAGCTTCGTGGAAGGGGCGTTGCACTAACTCAAACCCAGGCATGCCCAGGACTGCCTCGAATGTGCTTATGATACAGTGAACAGTTCCCCATATAGTAAGCCTTCCCAAGCAGACAGCGGAGTGTGGCACCAAATAGCTTCTCTGTTTAAACAGTGGCTCCTGAGGGGGTGGTGAGGCTCAGTGGATAAAGCACCTGCTATTTAAGCATGAGGACTAGAGTTCAAATCCCCAGAGCCCAAGTAAAAAGCCAGAGAGGCGTGGCTTCTACTTATACTAGCACTCCAGAGACAGAAACAAGGGGTGCCCCAGGGCAAGCTGACTAGAATTGGTAGCTTCCAGGCTCACGGAGAAACTGTGACTCAGTAAATAAACAGAGCCATTGAAAAAGATACTTAGTGTCAGCTTCGGTCCCAGGCATGCATGCATGCATATGCATGTACATCCCAAGCACATATAGCCAGACATATGCATTCATATCACACGCACATACACATATGTTTGGGAAAGGAGACTTAAAATGCTCAATTTAAAAACCCTCAAGAGTCCCCACACTTCTTTCACAATAAAGTACTGCTAGAATAATTGATACTTTGAACTGATGGATTCTTAGCAAATTTAATGACTTTGAAACAATAATTACTTTCCCCCCACAAGCTTTAGCGAGGTATAGAGTAGCTAAGAAATTTCCCTTGTGATATTAAAGGATATTAGATGTCTAAATATAGCTCATGTTTGTTTATGATAGAATTGGGCTTTCCTCAAGAATCATCTTGTTCAGCTACAGGGACTAGCCTGTGGTAAATCTGCAGGCCTCTCCGATGGAAAAACAGATAATTCAATCTTAGCACTGATTACTATGACCTACCCCCCCCCCCCTGAAGAGACAGTAATACAAGAAATACAAAGTCCTATAAATTGTCACAGGGAACACATTCTGCCCACCAGCTGTATGGGGCGGCAGCCGCCACTTCACAGGACGAAATCCACCACCTTCACACTGTCCTTCCAACCTGAACCAGGACCTCTGTGGTAGGGCTAAGTCAGCAGTCTCCATGCAGATGGATGGACCCTGACCTGACTCAGATACTTCCTGAATTATCATTTAACCCAGAAATGAGGACCAAGAGCAGGACACAAATGGATGTACCTGGAGGAAAGGACAGAGGTGTTCAGGACAATTATCCAGTACTCTGGCACCAGCCACGCAGAGATAGAGAAAGGATGGAGGAGACCACACCTCTGTCAGGGTCACTTTGCAGCCTTGACTGACACACTGCCACTGTTCTGATTCTGCCTACCTCACCGCCAAGCTTCCTTCTCCACTGGAAGATTCTAGAGGGATGTACCACCCACCCGCCAGCTATTCGGTTCTCATTATATAGTTAGTAATAAGATGAACTTTAATTTCAGCAAAATTTCAGGGAGACTCTGGACCTCAAAACACAGCCAGTGTTAAGTCTGATTAAATGAAACTAAGGTGAACTTACTGAAGTGGTCAAAGACCTTCTGGTGGTCTCGAATACTGTCTAAAAGCAGAGAAAACTGAAAACTATAAGTAGTACTGACTTTTCTCAACAGCTAAAAGCAGATTCTCTACTGTTCTCTTAGCCATTCAAGCAAATCTCTCTAAAATTCACACCTTAAAAAAATGCAGACTCACTAGGTAGCTTCTCTGTTATGTCCCTCCCCTTCAGTTGGCTTCAGTTTCCTTCTCAGTTGGACTAGGAAGAAGGCCATAGAGCCTGGAACACTGGGCGGCTACTTAGAAGCTTAATTTTAATATATAAACCCTCTGCAAAATAATTAACGTAGAGTTCACAGCTGTACGGTGTGGGAGAAGACGTCTGTTTTCCTTAGACTCCGGGCGATTACATGCGGGAGCTACCAGGCCTAGACTTTGTTTTTACTTCAAGATTAAGGAAAATGTTTAATAATGAACATATTTGAATTCTAGACAGTTGTATATTTTTATATTGTTATCATTCTGAACCAGTCGATCCACAGCTTCCATATATTCCAGGACACAGAACCCAGTGCCCTGGAAGCCTCGGGAAGTGCTGCTGGGATGGATGTATGTTAGCTTATAACATACATTAAATTAGAGTTGCTTGCTGTTCCTTTAGACTTCACACCAAAGTTGGAAAATGAGGTTTTAAATAAACTTGTGTATATTATTTTTAATCACTATCTCTACTGTTTTCTTCAAATATATGGAAATATGCAAATGAACACTTTAAAAATAGTCTAGAATAAAACCAGCATGCTATCAAGTGGCAGTAAGGACGGTGACCGCTCACTCTGCTCTCTGGTTCTGCATCCTGGACTATATTAGTGCCCGATGTCCCCGGCCCTGCTTCTCCCTTGTCTCCTCCACGGGTTAATTCTGCACACTCTACGTTTTCCTTTTATAAAAATGTTTAGGTGTATTTAATTTTTGCCTGCATGTACATGCACCATGTGTACCTAGTACAGATGGGAGATCTGAAGGAATTAGGATTAAGGATAGCTATGGGCCACACAGAGGTGCCGGGAATGGAACCCTTGTCCTGTACAAGAGCAACAATGGCTCGAAACAGCTAAGCCATCTCTCTAGACTTGTAGAATGTTTGCTTAAACCTAACCCAAAGCATGCAACTCTGGTGGCTAATATTCTTGTCTCTAATATTTACCTAAATCTCATAATTAAGAAGTTTACACAAACTCAAATGGTAGACTGCTTTATATAAGCTTTAGTATGTGTATGCATATGCGTATGCGTGTGCGTATGTGTGGTGCCTCATGAGGCCAGAAGAGGGTGTTGGGTCCCCTGCAGTGACAGGAGGTTATGAGTCATTTGATGTGTTTGTGGATGAACTCTAGTTCTCTGGGTGGATAGCAAGTGTTCTTAATCCCTGAGCCATCTTTCCAGCCCCCAGCAATGTTAGTTTTAATCCGGTGAGCTTCATGAAAAAGTGAGGACAGATAGGGCTCTCCTCCTCAGAGCACAGCAGTACCCCCTCTCTAAGCACGGTCCTCTTAAAGAGCATCCTCAATTCTACGCAGTCAGAAGCAATCAAAGCACAGTTTACCTCCTAGGTAGATCCAATGTGACAAAGCTACAGGACAGCCTCACTATTTAAATGAGACAAACAATGTTCTTGGAGGTACACATGACCACACCCTAAAGTATCTGCAATGGATCCAAAGTGCAGTTCCTTCCTCGTCCTGACTCAGCCTCGCCCATAATGAACAGAGGTTCCCACAGCTAGAACGCAATCAGTGCAGACCAATCGGAAACCTTCCTCCCACATTCTCTGATATACACAAGGAAAAGCTCTGACCAACAGAGCTGGCCTTATGCTGCGGTGACAGCAGATATAACCCCTCCATGAAAAGGCCACTTGAGATGACCCTTTCCACCTAGACCTCTACATGGAAACTCTTTATAAAATAAGTGCAGGCCTGTGCATCCCTCTTACCCACACTAGGAAAAATCGGGGGCTGGAGAGATGGCTCGGTAGATGATGGCGCTTGCAACCAAGCCTGAAGACCTGAGTTCAATCCCCAGGCCCCACACGGTGAGAGGGAAAAACAACTTGTGCGAGTTGCCCTCCTGGCATGTCACACGCAGACACACACACACAGAAAATAAATTTATTAATGTACTAAAATGTGTTTACAGATATTTATTGGTGGACTAGTGAGCTGGCCTGTGTTCTAAAATACAAGGTTTTTATTACCTACAGATTTTGACACCAACTATCATATTGATGATTAAACAAAATTAAGTCACCCACAAAGTATCTTCATATGTACATCTAATGAGTTATTTCATGCCTATCAGTATGTATTTTCCTAGTAATAACTCTCTAAATAAAATTCCTAGCATCATATGGATGTTTATTACACTAACAAAAGTCTATTTTAATACCAAATGTGTTATAGAATAATTTTTTGTTTTTGTTTTTTCGAGACAGGGTTTCTCTGTATAGCCCTGGCTGTCTCTGTAGACCAGGCTGGCCTCGAACTCGGAAATCCACCTGCCTCCGCCTCCTGAGTACTAGGATTACAGGCGTGTGCCACCACCGCCCGGCTATCAAATGTATTATAACAAAGAAAAGAAAGTCTTTACATTTTGTACACCCTGCCTCACCCCCTCTGATCATCTGAGAATCTGTTCCAGGCCACTGCCCATGTGCAATACTTTTCTGACTCTTTTAGAGTTATGACTGCACCTTCTTCTATCCTGATTTTCTGATATATTTTTTTACATATGTATATATACACAGACATACATGTATATATACACATATATACATTTGCATAAAAGCTCCCCATATTAATTTCTATACCATATAACAAATCACTACAAATATGTAAGTTCACAGTCCTGTAGGTCAGAAGTCTGGGTAGGACTAACCGTACTCAGCCTCAGGTCTGGTCTCCCCAAGTCTGAAAAGGTGAGGTAGGACTGAGCGCCTGTATAGACAGATCCACCCAGGGTAACTCGGCTGCTGGCAGAACACATTTCCTTGCAGTTACAGAACTGTGGTCTTTGTTTCTCTACTAGCTGTGGCCAAGGAAACTCTCTCAGCCACCAAAGGCCATAAACATTCCACATCCTGTGGTCACTGCCATTATCAAACAGTAAGAACAGGACAATCCTTCCTGCCTTCTCATCTCCCAGGCTTGAAGATCAATGTTGAGGCAGAGAAGACTAGACTGCTTTTTTACATGGAAAAAAGATTTATATATTCATTTGTGCATGTACACATACACACACACACTACACACACATACACACACATGCATGTGTGTGTGTGTATGTGTGTGTGTGTGTGTGTTTGCACGCATGAGCACAAGCAAATGAGTTTATGTGCAGGGTCTTCTGGAAAAGCAATAAATGCTCTTTCTTAACCACTGAGCCATCCCTCCATTCCCTGAATTGCTTTTAAAGGAGCTGGTATAGTTACAAGAGACCCCCATGACTACTATCTCTTTGGCCTGCATTAAAGCTGTTGTGGTAGACCAGAGGGACTCCACTCTCCCTAGGGCATAGGAGCAAAGAGTGGGGCACTGGGAATGCGGAGAATCTTATGTTTATGTTGGGTTCTCACTATCAAGGCTTTTCTTCCCTGTCTTTTGTTTTCCAAGAATGAGGAAATTTGCGAAGTATGAGCCAGTGAGGCTTTTAGATAGCATGATCTACTCTTCCCTTGTACCTGTCAGCCTGAACCCCTCAGGGCAGCCTGGGTGATCTGGACATCCCGCAGACAACATTCCTGCAGCAAGGACCACAGCAAATGAAGTCCTGAGCCCTCCTCCAGAGGCCGCACCCAAGTCACGACCGCACCAGACCACCCGAGAAGCCTGGGAAGGGAACACCAGGCAAAGCAAGCCTCGGTGAACTACAGATAACCCCAACTATTCGCCCTCCTGCAGGAGGGAGGAGGTCCTGACTAGGAGGCCAGTGATTGGTGCCTTTAGTGCTTCATTTGCATGCCCCACCCAAGCTGGGCTACCCATTTCACTCCAGTTCCTTCCTTCCTTCCTTCCTTCTTTCTTTCTTTCTTTCTTTCTTTCTTTCTTTCTTTCTTTCTTTCTTTCTTTCCTTCCTTCCTTCCTTCCTTCCTTCCTTCCTTCTTTCTTTCTTTCTTTCTTTCTTTTTCTTTCCTTCCTTCCTTCCTTCCTTTCTTCCTTCCTTTCTTTCTCTTCCTTCCTTCATTTTTTCTTGAGCCATCAGGGAGACCCCCCCTCCCATGCTGCCCTAGATATTACAACATTCCACACCCCCAAAATTTATTTCAGTGGAATGATTTTTTTCCTTGCCTGCTTGTGACTGTTCTCCTAAACAGTGCAGGCCAAGCCAGTAACAGGTGAGCAGCAGAGGCAATGGCTGAGACAAGGGTCAGCCTGGGCAAAGCCGGCAGAAACAAAAAAGGACAGTAGACTATAAGGCAGACAAGTGGCAGAGTCCAGACGCAAAGGCAGGGTGGTGAGAGACGGCAGGCGGCAGCTGCTGGAAGGCTCTGAGGAGCTACAACGTCTTGAAAGCTAAAGACCCAGCATCGGTGGCTAGAGGTGTCCCTAAGGGTCACAGCGTTCTAAGCCAAGAGCTGAAGTGTTCGCCGGTATGGACTGATGCTGCGGCTAACGGCTGTGTACACATGGCTGGGATCTCAGTGCTTCCCAAGAGCTAGCCACTGGCAACTGATAGTTTCAGTGTTCAGAGCTGCCTTCCTCTGAGTCTGTCAGCCCGGTCCATAGGCCTTCCGCCTTCATCCAGCAGAGCTAAGAGACTGAGCCTCTCACTGGGAACAAGGTGACCAGGAGCCCTCAGTAGGCACGGCCATCAGCACATTTCCTCATCTTATTGTAGGACCTGCCCACCACCCATCACCTCTAGAGGCTGCAGTGACAACACTCAAACGTCACCTGGCCACTGCACTAGAAAATTGCGAGGTCCCTTCAAATCGTTAAGATTGTAAACACTTAATAAATATATTTTAAAAATAAAATTTAATATACTGGAAAGGAATAGATTGATCCGAATTCAAAAGGATGATGGAGCAAATAGGAATATAACACACCTTTATTTATCTATGTATTTACTTATTTATTATTTATGTATTAATAATTATTAAGTCAAAGTCTCGTGTAGTTTGGACCAGCCCCAAATGCACTATGTGGCCAAGGATGATGTAGACTTTCTGAGGCTGGGGTTGCAGATGCTCACCATAGCACTAAGATCACACAGTGCTGGGGATCAAACCTGGGGCTTTGTACATGCTCGGCAAACACTCTAAAGACTGAGCTGCATCTCAGCCCCAATAGATGTGTGTGTATGCATGCGTGTGTGTGTGTGTGTGTGTGTGTGTGTGTGTGTGTGTGTGTACCAATTGTCTGCTCACAGGTGGGGGGGGTGGAGAATGAAGCATAAACATGCAGGTGAAGTTTACTGCCACTTGAGTGACAGGTCATATCTCAGGGAAGGCCAGAACCACAAAACTGAACCAATGACAATTTCCATAGTGCAAACTTCAGTCCAATCCCAGCTACAAAGTCAGAGGAGGTAAAGAGGCCTGACGGAGACCAAGCCATTTACAGGGCATCCTGCCTACGGGTCATACAGGAATTACAACTAAGGGATGGGAAAGCGGGCAACCCCTCTTGTTCAGCTTGTAGACTTCCAGTTAAGATAGCCTATCCCTACCAGGAAGTGAGAGTAATGAGAGAAGATGAAAAAGGGGAGGAGGGGGAGAGATAAAGAAGGGGAGGGGTAGAAAGAGAGAAAGAAAGAGGAAGAACATGGTCTTAGGGTTTCTATTGCTGTGAAGAGACACCATGACCTTGGCAACTCTTATAAAGGAAAACATGCAATTGGGGCTGGCTCACAGTTCAGAGGTGTAGTCCACTATCATCAAGGCAGATAGCATGTTGTCATGCAGGCAGACACTGGAGAAGTGGCTGAGAGTTCTACAGCTACATGAGCAGCTTCAAGGAGAGAGACACCGGGCCTGAACTGAGCACTTGAAACGCCAAAGCCCATGCCCAGTGGTACACTTTCTCCAGGAAGGTCACACCTTCTCCAGCAAGGCTACACCTCCTAATCCCCATCAAGTAGTGCCACCCACCCACCCCCTTGATGACCAAACATTCAATATATAAGCCTATGGGTACTATGCCTATTCAAACCACCAACACCTGGTGGTAAATATATGCTACACAAAAGTACATAGTAGACATGAATACCATTACAGTCATCAGTGTTCCACCTCTAGTCAGAGCTGAGTAAAATAAAGAAAAGGAAAGGAAAGGAAGGGAAAGGAAAGGAAAGGAAAGGAAAGGAAAGGAAAGGAAAAGAAAAGAAAAGAAAAGAAAAGAAAAGAAAAGAAAAGAAAAGAAAAGAAAAAAGAAAAGAAAAGAAAACTACTACTGCCAAGCTATGAGGGGCAGTTGACAAGGGTCTAATAGGAGTTCCCAGGAATAACACTGGAGTAGGCGGTAAAAAATTGAGATTTTTAAAAGGAAAAAAAAAAAAGCTTAAAATCTTTGCTGGAATTATTATTCTTGAAGTAACTATAGCTTCAACACGGGCAAACCTACGAGTTGACGCAATGACTCATTCTCAATAAAACGAGGCGATTGTGCCCGTTCGTGTGAGCCGGTTGAAAGAGAACATTGACAATTATGAATGACACAAAGGGATGTGACATTCAGACGGTCCTAAGTATGAAACCCTTCACCACACAGTGTTCCACTCTGGGCTGAGGTTAGCCGAGGGAAAAACGTGCCCCCGTCACCTTCATGAAGATCATTCCCTACCAAGCATGCTTTGTTCGGCTAGCCACTCAACCCTACTCTGCAAAGGAACAAAAATTCTACTATTCTCCACTCATGGAACCAACATGCAAAGCGATTTGAATTAAAATCTGAAGACCTTTTTTTTTCTTCTGCATCTAAGCAGTGAATTTCACTCGGGGTGTGAGCCCCAATTTCTACTTTCAGAACTGAGTCAATCTAGGCTTCAGACATACCTGACAAGAATGAATGGTTGACAAATTAGTCCCTAATGCTTCAAAATATTTTCTTTTGTAGACCTTAAAATTTCTGGTCAGGTACAAGATAAACACGTGAGAGCTCATTGAGGTATCAAGTGCGTTGCCCTAGATCTGCACATTTTAGATGCAGCGCTAGGACCCAAAGCAAGATTTTCTGCCATCTTGCTGTCTGATCTTGTCCACTACAGACTGTCTATGTTCAGCAGAACTAATGTTCAAAGTTACTGCTTTGGCCATTTCTTAAATTTTCTTTTTATTTAAACAAACAAACAAAAAGTAAAGTAGGTAGCCGAGGGAGATGGCTCAGCAGTCAAGGGCACTTGTAGTCTTGCAGAGGACCTGAGTTAAATTCCCAGAGCCCACATGGTGGCTTACCACTGCCCTATCTCCCAATCACTCATATGGTACACATTCATACACATAAATCTTTTAAAAGGTGGAGCAATAAAATAATTTATATCAAAGGAAATTTTATCTTTATAAAAATCCTACTTAAATCAACAGAAAGTGTACTACTGTTAGCTAAACTACTAAAACTATAAACTAGAAAAATATTTTAATGGTCAAAATATGAGATACAATAATCTAATTTCCAGAATCATATGAGATATTCTGAATATTTCAATAGTTTATGTAGCTATTTAAAAATAATATTACACCCTTAAAACTGATTAGCTTTTAAAAATTAAAAAAAACCAAACTTTAGACATTTAAAGACATGCTCTGAATTTTTTTGTTTACATTCCCTAGACAAAACACACACAGAGATACACATATATACACATACACACACATACACACACACACATACACACACATAAATAATTAAATCTTGAAAACAAAACAAGCCAAGTAGTGCTATGCACATGTCTAACCCCAGTGCTGGGAGGGCAGGCAGTTTGCTGACCCAGGCTAGCTGAATCAGTGAGTTCCAAGTTCAGTGAGAGACCCTGAGCCAGAACACAAGTATGCAACCACACAGGGAGACACCCAACATAGATCTCTGCCCCCCACAGGCGCCCATACATGAGAATATATAATGGCCCCACACAGACATACACATACAAGTCATCCCACTCAGGAAAGCATTCACTTATCACAGAGTTAAAAGGCCAGAGCCCTGAGTGTGCTGTTTCTATGCCTCTCGGGCAGCAGGCTTCTGGAGAGTCCATCTGAAGCTTCATGCCATTCGGCTGCAGAAATGCGCTCTAGAGCATGACATGGGGGGTCGGGGGAAGGGAGCAGAAGTAAAAGGCCCAACAGGAGTCAGCTCCAAAGCTCACACACAACCTGAGCCCCCCTGCTTGACACACCAACGTCCTGTTCTCACCTGTCCCCGTCAGTAGTCATGACTGCTCCCTACGGAGTCTACAGGGAGCACCAGAACCTCCTCACCTGTTGGCCCACACAGTTTCCTGCCTAAACGAGCATCCTGGTATTTATACTGCCTTAAGGTAATCAATACAAAAACACATTACCAGTCAGCATGAGTGTCCACAGGTACAACAGAAACCAGCCACACCCTGCCTTAGCATGCTGGGCTTTGAAAGATAGTCTGTGAGAGCTAGCTTCATTATGTCTTGAGGCTCTTACTTACACCACCTTTCTAATTCCTCATCTTTGAGCTACAGTTTCACACAGCGCCTTACGATGGAGATATGTAAGGTCCTATTCTGTTTTGTTTGTTTGTTTGTTTGTTTGTTTGTTTTTAAGATGTGTTTTGGTTTTATGTGGGTGTTTGGCCTGCATGCATGTCTGCTCACTATGTATGAGCAATGCTGACAAAAGCCAGAAGAGGGAGTCAGATCCTCTGAAACTGAAGTTACAGGCAATTGTGCACTTCCATGTGAGTACTGGGAATTGAGCACAGGCCCTCTGGAAGAGCAGCCAGTGGTCTTAACTGCTAAGCCATTTTTCTAACTAATGCTGTCCTATCCTTAAGTGGTATGTGATTTAAGCTGAAATATAATTCTACAACTTGCCTTCAAATGGTTCATTGAATATAAACTTTATCTATTTTGTACACATATTCAAATGCAGAGAAGATATCACCAGAACTGCAAGATGGCTTAGCACTTGGTGCTAAGGCTGATGACTTGAGTTTAATCCCTTGAGCCCACATGGAAGAGATAGAAAACCACCTCCTTCAAGTTGCCTGAATTCCATGCACATGCAAGTACACACACACACACACACACACACACAGAGAGAGAGAGAGAGAGAGAGAGAGAGAGAGAGAGAGAGAACACACAATCCACAAAACACAAGCTTAACATCTGCTACTGAACCTAGCAGGCAAGCTCACTGTCACTAGTTGTGCTAGTCTCTTCAACTGTGTTTCAAGTTTTCGTCAAACACCTATCTGCCTATTCTGTGCTTACAATGATTACCAGCCTACTAAGTTTAGCTGTCCCGGGTATTTTTCCAAACTCCAACAGTGAGCCATTCATCTGACTACAGATAAGAATATTTAAACACCCACCTGGGCTGCTGATGTGTGGTTACCTGCTAAGAGCATAATTACCAGGTAGTCAAAGACTAACTTCAACCACGGGGCTTGTGGGACTCTCTCAGGCTAGGAGTGGGTGGGATTCTGACAATCTGTCTGTTGACTAGATGGCTTTGGTGGGTCACTTGCATAGGCCTTGGATGCCCAATGCTCCAGTCTCTCCAGCACTGCATGCCCTGGGCCCTTGCCAGCTCCAGGCTGCCCCAGAACAGCTGCTCGGAACTGTTCCAAGCTTGACCCCTCAAATCTGTTCTCACCAGAGCGCCCAGAAATCCATGAAAGCTGCACTGAACGTGGGATTCCCACCTCTGTGTTCACATACATGCCAACCTCTCTCTTATTTTAAATATACGTAAATGTGTATGTATATACATATGTGTTTGCATGTATGATAGATATATAGAATATGTAGATACGTATTTATGTGTATGGGTATTTTACCTGCAGTATATGCCTGTGCAGTACATGTATACCAGGCCAGATGTCCAGGGAACCAGAAGAGGCTGTCAGATCTCCTGGGTCCGGAGTTACAACCATTTGTGAGCAATGGGAACCAACTCAGGTCCCCTAGAAGATCAGTCAGTACTCGGAACTACTGGCCCATCTATCCAGCCCCAAGGGCAAGACTCTCAAAGATGGCGTCCTTTCAGACGCTGACTTCCTCTCCCTGCCCACTGGCCGCCCAACCTCCTGGATAATACTCCAGGATCCAACAGTGCAGAGCTGTCCACCCAGCCACCAGGCTCCTCGCTCCACGCCACTTCTCCTCCCTGTGCCTTTGCCTCTCCCTCCCAGCGGCGGCTGCCCTTTCCTGGATGGCTTCCACCCACCTCTTTTAGCTTCAGACTAAGCAGCTCACTCAGCAGGTTGGTGGTTGCCAGGGGACAGGGGAAGAGAGAGTAGGAAGAGAGTGCTTAATGGGCATGTGGTTTCCTTTCGGCGTGAGGACTGTGCCTAAGTAGATACGGACACTTACTGCGTCTGAGAGCATCCTAAGTGCACCAAGAGTTGGTGAGCAACTCAAACTGCAGAGACACCTGACTGACCCCCCACTCCCCTGCCTCAGCCCCACCCTGGACCAGGAGCTTGTACCATATCACACGCGCCTTCCGGCCAGTCCTTTGCACTGTATCACATACTCCATCCTGGGTAGCAGCTTCCCACCATGCACCTGCTGCATTATCTTGACAGAGCTCCTCTAAAAAGCGGGGAGCCTCTCATCTCCCGGTGCTCAACCTCTAGAGACTACAGACCTACAGACTGAACGCTGGAGAATATTACTTTCCCACCGTTGATAAATAGAGGCTGCAGCCGCCTCCCTCCAGGCAGCTTCCAGAGGCAGGTGTGGGGGAACTTTGGAGTCTAGGCTAAACAGGAGCCTACGTGCTTGTATTCCTTAGGAGTGAAAATACTAAGACGTTTGCATATGCGCAAATGCGGAGGCCACAGAGCCAAAATGTTGCAGTTGATGGCTGACATCCCTCAGGAGGTGGCCACGGGACAGGTGCGGCCCATAAGGCCAAGCTCTGGTTACACCATATCCCACTTCTGGTTCATGACTACTTGGCAACACGCAATTATTAGCTTCCATTTTCCAGACTTGGAAATAAATGTATTTGGGTAGATTCTCAAAGGTCATGAACCCAATTACCAAGAGCGGCAAGACTCAGCTCAAGCTGCCCAGGCTTCCGGAGCACCAGGGTGCTACCACGGCCCCTTCCCACTGCCCAGGCACTTCCAGAAGCTATGGACAGCCATCCTTGGGCCCACAGTAGGCCTTTGCTAAGACTGAAAAGTGCCTTCATTTACCTCACATACCTGCTTGTCCATTACCAGATTACGGCTCACATTTTACAGCGGGCTGGCTGGCTGGCTGGTTTTGTTTTGCTTTGTTTTGTTTTGCTTTGTTTAAGTGGGTCCTGCTCTTGGGGAGGACCGAGTTCCGTTCCCAGCACCCACAGTGGCAGCCTGAAACAACCGCAGCTCCCAGGAAGACGTGCGAGGCTGCCAATCTCCTGCCCACAGAGCTCACGTGCACATACATACGCACCCATAGCCACAGTTACAAATAATAAAAATTTAAATCTCATTTTTAAAAAATCTATCAAAAAGAGAAATGACTCATGAAAAGCTCTACCTGAGTTATGAGACTCTTGCTGGGGGGTGGTGACACTTGGGATGCGGAGGCGTAAGGATCAGGAGTTCTGAGCCAGCCTGTACCATGGTTTGAGGCCAGAGCTGGCTAGCTAAGACCCAGTCACACACCTCCATGAGCAGCAGCACCTGTTTCTTTACGGTCCCTCTTCAGCTCAGTAGTGTGCCTGCTTTCCTAGAACCACCCTCACTGGCTCCCCACTGACGGTTTACTTTCAAAATACCCCAACCTCCACTGAGCAGCACCCCTGCAAATGAGAGAAACGAGAAATAACCAAATAAAAAAGGCAGAACTATATACTCTTGTTGGTTTAGAAAGCATTACTGTATGGGGCTATGCAGTACAGTGGTTAGAGCATCTGCCAGCCATGTGTGGAGAAGAACAGGGGCCGGGGAAGGAGAAAGAGAAGACCTCCACCAGGAAGCACAGTGTTTTAGCGTGCTTTCTATTGCTGTGGTAAAACTCTATGACCATAAGCAGCTTCAGGAAGAAAGGGGCTTATATCTCTGGATTACAGTCCATCCCTGGATTAAGTCAGGGCAGTAACTCAGGCAGGAGCCTAGCCGCAGGACCCTGGAGAAAGGACCTGAAGCAGGGACCATAAAGGAATGTTACTTACTGGCTTGTTCCCCACGGCTAGCTCCTGCTTTCTTACACAACCCAGCAGCACCTGCCCAGCAGTAGCACCGCCCACAGTGGGCTGGGCGCTCCCACATCAATTATTAATCAAGAGAATACCCCACAGACTTGCCTACAAGCCACTGTGAGGGAGGTGTTTCTCAGTTCAGCTTTCCTGTCTCAGAGCTCTTTAGCTTGGGTCAGCCTGACAGACACTAAGTAGTGTGCTCAGAGAAGAGGATTCTCAACTGGCTTGGCCAGCCATGGGCTGGTGCCACCCACATCCACAGAGATCTCCCCCCCTCCCTCCACCGCCCCCAGTCCCCTCAGAATGCCTTCCCCAGGGCACCAGAGGCTTCTTCACCCATCTCCTAGTGATTCCAAGTCAGTCACGTTGACAATGATGACAATGATGATGATGACGATGACGATGATTACCTCTGTGTGCACATGCAAGGGAAAGCCTACTAGGAAGGAAATGTCAATCTTAACAACCGATCAATATGGCTGCAATGGTTTGTACATGCTCGGACCAGGGAGTGGCACTATTAGAAGGCATGGCCCTGTTGGCGTAGATATGTCCATGTTGGGAGAAGGTGTGTCACTGTGTGTGTGGCCTTTAAGACCCTCATCCTAGAGGCCTGGAAGTCAGTTTCTGCTAGCAGCCTTCAGATGAAGGTGTAGAACTCTCAGTTCCTCCTGCCCATGCCTGCCTGAGTGCTGCCATGTTCCCACCTTGATAATGGACTGAACCTCTGAACCTGTAAGCCAGCCCCAATTACATGATGTCCTTATGAGTTGCCTTGGTCATGGTATCCGTTCACAGCAGTAAAACCGTAAGACAACAGTTAACACTAAAAATATGTCATCTCAAAAACACTTTATGCCTTTTTGCATGTGTGCACATGTGTGCACATGTACACATGCACACACACACACACACACACACACACACACACCAACATGCACACAGCGTTCCAGACAACAAGCCAGGCAGTTTTAGTTTGATTAGGTCCTCCTGACTTACACCTCCTTAACTATCAGTTGGTGAGACTGGGGTTGGTGGGATACTATGGCGGTGAACACACCCATGTCCATAAAGGGCAGACAGAGCACAATGAGAATATGACATCAGATACTGAGGAATCAGAGGTGGCAACCAATCAGGATGCCAGAGACCTGTATACCCACGAGAGTTACACTCTCTGTGAAGATAAAAACAGTCAAGTCTTAATGTAACAACTGTCACAAAACTAAACACCTAAAACAGAAACTCTCAGAAACAGGAGAGGAGGAGACAGAGGCCCAGCTGCAGTGAGAGACAGGGCACAAGCCCCTCCCTCTCAAGGCTGTGACTGGCCAAGCATCAAAACAAAGATGTAGCACTCCTACAGATGGTGTGAACAAGGAAGAAGAAACCAAACAGCTCGAACAAGTAATCACTAAACATCAAGGAGCCAGACACACGGGAGTGCCATTAACAGAATCCATTTAAAGCATTGCTCCTATCAGGTCAGCAGAGGTCCTTAACTTCTCTATCAGCAGAAGGGTGCAGGACGCTGCTTCATACATGGCTGAGAAACACGAACTGGCTTTGAGAGCTCCTGTCCGAAGCCCTTCTTGCCCTTAAACAACTCTCCTCAAGGTACAAATGCCCAGATTTACATTTTTGTTCTGCCTTTTTTGAGACAGGTCTCTCTATGTAGCCTTGGCTACATGGAGCTCTGTAGACCAGGCTGGCCTGAAACTCACGGAGCTCTGCCTGCTTCTGTCTCCAAGTCCTAGGGTTAGAGGCTAGCGCCACCATGTCCCTTGCTAAATCTTAAACTATATCCATTCAGAATAGCCAGTACCCTGAGTTTCTGAGCCAGGTCACCAACCTTGCTATTAGCTACTAGCTATAAACCACGGGCAGGTAAATTATTTAACTTCATCTGAAATGAAGGCAACAGGACCATGTCAGGATTGCTGTGAGAACAGAATAAGCAGGGATCACTCAGACACAGGCCAGGCAACACACTCAGGAGGTAGCAGTTCTGGGTACTGCCGCCCAAACTCCTTACTCATAAGGAATATCTGTGCAAACAATTTGTGAGCAGTCAGGGGGCTCTTTGTAGCTGCTCAAATCATTTCAAGTTACTAGTAGCTTTATAAAATATCTTCTCATATGTATCTGCTTTGTGTGAGTGTGTGTGTGCGCGTGTGCTCATGTGCACATACTACAGCTCGTGTGACAGAGGACAATCTGGAGAACTTGGTTCTCTCCTTATGCTATGTGCATGTGGGGGATGGGACTCAGGTCTTCAGGCTCAGGGACAAGAACTTTCCCCCGGGGAGCATTTTGCCAGCCCATGGACAAGGCTTCCAAGTATAAAGTTTATTTGCATAAAATATGATTCAGAAATCATTACTGCTATCAATATGCTAATTGCTGGGATCATATGCTAATTGGATAACCGAAAGGGAGCTCGGCATCTCTCAGACAGAGCCACCATTACTGGTGCTGTGAATGCACTCCTATTCACATAGCTGTTTCTCTTCAACTATATTTTGTTTTCTACAATAAGCATGCATGATCTTACGGGAAGGAAAGCCTGCCTTCCAGGAAGCAGCTTCTGATACTGAGGATAGAACCTAGGGCCTTACATGGGCTCAGTCGGGGCTCTACCCGAGAACAGCATCCCCAGCCGTGGAAGGTTTTAAATCACAGTCTTTTATCCTAACAGGTAAAGTCCGAGCTTTCTTTCTCTGAAGGGTCTATGCTGTGTCAAGCTGGATTATACAATCACTTCTCATCACAGGCCACTTTGCCAGAGGCCCTTGGTCACACTAACACATCATCTCCTCTGTTGAAGATGTCACCATTTGAAGATGTCCCCTTGGAAGTATCAACAAAACCACCCAATTTATTTGCAGTGGATGGTTTTTGGGTTCCGTGTGTGTGTGTGTGTGTGTGTGTGTGTGTGTGTGTGTGTATTTGGCTAAAAGAAACACATACATCGTTTGATGATGGAACAGCTATGTAGAACTTTTGTTGTGTTACCATTTGGGGGAAAGGGCAAGGCAGTATGAGTCAACCATCGCCACTCCTGCTTCTGACATCAGAGAGTCATTTCTGAGATGAGCCATCTGTTCTGGGGGCAAGTTCCCTCGCTTGGGCCTGCCTCCCATGACTGTTCATGCCTGCGGGACTTTAGCACCCTTAGGTGGCAGGGCAAATGCTTGCCTGAATCACATGGGGACCAGTAAAGGACCCCAGTGATAGGAGAGCCAGGGACAGCGCGCACATGCTGTAATGTTGTATCTGATCTTCTCAGCTCTCTTTTTCCTAAGACTCCACTGTAGGTTCAGCATGGCTGATAACTTAATTCTGCTCACCCTTGGCTCTGTCCAGGAAGGAGAGAGGAAGAGATGAAGCTGTCATTTCTCTACTATAATAATTTCTGAGCATAAAAGTTCCACGGCCCTGCCAAGATTTCTCCAAATAATGGTTTAAACTTGTCAAGTAATTCAAAATTTTAATTCAAGTTTGTTTTTTTTTTTTAAAGAAAAAAACTCCTCCTAATGCCGGAAGGTAGCCTTCTGCCACTGCACTGCCTCCCGAATTCTATTTTTTTAAAGATGTATTTATTTATTATATGTATGTACATTGTACTGTCTTCAGACACTCCAGAAGAGGGCATCAGATCTTGTTACAGATGGTTGCGAGCCACCATGTGGTTGCTTGGATTCAAACTCAGGACCTTCGGAAGAGCAGCCAGTGCTCTTAACCGTGGGAGCCATCTCTCCAGCCCCCTCCCAAATTCTTAAATGCTGATAGTTTGTTTTATCTACACAATAAAACCAGAGCTGCTTTCCAAACTCCTTCAGCTCCTTCAGCAGGCTGCCTAATTAATATGCACGCAAGCACAGTAGCTGTTAATCTGGCTCTGAAGGCCATTCTAGTTGTTAAGCTTCCAATCTTTGCTCTGAGGCCAACTTACACATCTGTGCACCTATAGAGGTCTATACAGACTTCTGGTGCATAGACTGTGTGTGAAAGAGTGTGTGCAGGTATGTGCATGTTCCCGTGCATGCGCATGTGAAAAGCAGAAGACAACCTCAGTTGACCCTCCTCAGCGGCCCCTCACCTGGTTGCTTGAAACAGAGGCTCTCATGGGTCTTGGGATTCACTGGCTAAGCAGGCTGTGCCGGCTGGTCAGCGAGCCTCGGAGATCCCCTAGGCTCTACCTCCCCGGTGCTAGGATTACAAGCAGGTACCATGACACTTGGGTCTGAAGATCAAACTCAAGTCCTTATCCTTTCAGAGCTCCGTACTGTGGAGCCGCCCCCTCAGCTCCTGACCTACACAGACCTCTGTCATGGTTCTGACAGCATTTCTTGTTAGGGTTTTATGTCCAACTCCCTTCAAATTCTTGGAGGCTGTGACTAGATCTTTACTATAGAAACTTTATAGTAAATAAAAACTGAGGACATGACCGCTCTAAGGTGGGACTGAGGAGAGGGTTTATTGTAGATATGAGGGAGAACTTGGCCTGAGACATCTGGAAGGGTCCAGACTGAATATGGCCAGCAGACTGAACTGGGCTATGGGGATAGGATAGGAGAGTGAGACAGGGGAGAAAGACGGGCAAGCGGACCAAGAGGCCAGGAGAGTGCATGGCCAGAATGGCAGAGCTATATAGGAAAGAAGAGCTGGGGGAGGGGAAGCGGAAGTCCAACCCCTGAGAGGGAGAGGGTTAGAGGAAGGGGTGGGTGAGAAGTGCTGGGGGAGCCACAGGAAGGGAGCAAGGCTTGTCCTGGGTTTCTTTAAGACCTAACATTTAGGACATTAGCTAGGCGACTCAGTAAGACCACTGAATCCTGTTTTAACTATATCCCCTCTCAACACTCCAGGACATTCTGAAGAAAATCCCAGACTTCCTATCATTTCATCCGTCAGTGCTCCTCTAAGTCTTCCCTGAGAGATGTCCTTCATGAACAATATCCCATGCCACCGCTGACACACTGGAATCTGCTGAATAAAATTCCATATCGAATTTATAACTGCTTGTTCATTCTCCACAATTGTCTCAGAAACATGTATATTTTACAGCTATTTATTCGTGGCCTCAAAATGCCCAAAGTTCAGATCGGTTAATGGCTTCTAAACCCTTAATCTCTTGGGATCTCTAGCTTCTTCTCCATCTTGTCCCTCTTATAAAGAAACTGGTTCAGCTAAGAGTTTCCCACAGCCAGAATCTCGGTGGCTACTTCCCATGTTCCTCTGTCCTCTGTATTTCTAAAAACTCTGGTTATGAATGTGAAGGGCTTTTGCATTCGGGTGTGGCTTTCCTCATAAGAACTCTAATGTGGGAATGACCATGAATAAATTATGTCTGTTTGTCTTTCTGTATTGAGACATTGATGGCTTCTAAGGGTCACTCTGTCGTGACTCTATATCCATTAACTCATTCAGAACTGCAAAACTGTAAGGTGTGAGCCCCCTTGCCCCTGCGGCATTCATTAGCTAGAACAGAATATGTGATTTACTAGTTCAGCCCTTCCCCCTCTACTGTGAGCTTTCCCACTCAGAGATTTCATTATGCCGAGATACAGTTCACACAGAGGAAGAACCAGAAACAGTTTATTTGTTTCTCCAGCATAAAAGAGTGCAGCTGTGCCCTAGCATCTTCCAAAGGTGACTAATAATTTCAATCTTAAATCATTACTACTAGACTGCGGGCCCCTAACATTATCTTTATTGATGCTTAAAAGGTCCCATCCTGGTAAGGTAGGAGGGGCTCTTCACTGTGGTTCCAAAGTCCAATCTTTTTTTTTTTTTTTTTTTTTTTTTTTTTTTTTTGAGACAGGATTTTTCTGTGTAGCCCTGGCTGTCCTGGAACTCACTCTGTAGACCAGGCTGGCCTCGAACTCAGAAACCCACCTGTCTCTGCCTCCCAAGTGCTGGGATTACAGGCGTACGCCACCACGCCCGTCTCCAAAATCCAATCTTTGATAGCATTCTTCCATTCCAATCTAAAAAGTGATTCTAGGCTTTGCTCTCCCTGCCCCTGCCTTGGAATTACCTAGTTCTCCAAAGAGGGTATAATTATTAACCCATTTTTGAGCCCAATTTACGTTTTCATAGTTTCAAAACAAGTAACTGTGAGACTGGAGAGAGAGCTCGGCTGGTTAAGTGCTTGCCTCGCAATCTCGGAGACCTGAGTTTGAGTTTCCAAATCTACACAGAAAGCCAGGATAGCATGTACTTGTAATCTAGCCCCAGGAAAGTGGAAACAGGAGACGTGCGGGGACTGGCAAGTCTCATTCCAGATGAGAACAGTCTATACGAGTCCTGATCTCCAAGGTGGACTCCTG
>OZ030012.1:63840790-63853290 GCA_964023405.1 Apodemus agrarius | reverse complement strand
CCAGCCTAGACTATATAGTGAGTTCCAGGCTAGCCTGGGATATCAAGTGAGACCTCATCTCAAAACAAGCAAATATAAGACAGAGATTTCCAAATTTGTAGTTAATTGATGTGGCTATTTCCAAACTTGAACAGTAGATAATCAACCTTCAAACACCTACTACCTATGCACCACTGTGAAGCGCACTTACTTACATGTACATAACACAGCCTGGTCCCTGAGCGCCAGCCCCTGGGCACTGATCTAACACTGCTGCTGGGAAGAGTTAAACCCACTTCCCCTGCATGTAGCTGCAGCTTGGCAGGGACCGATGCTGTGTACTACACACCACCATCAAATCCTCACACAGCTATGGCTTCAGTCTGTTGCTCAGCTGCTTACACTGAGATAAAAGCAGAGACAGCTACCATAAAAACGTAACAAAGTAGTAATCTATGATGTTTCCATGAATGTTAAATGAACGTTTTAAAACTCACCTTAAGAGATTCAGAACTTGGAAGGGGTTGGGGGGAGGAAAGAGAAACCAAGCTGTAAACCCTCTTAAATTACAGGGAATAAATGTTTAAAAATAAAATTGAGCCAGGTCGGGTGGGGTGGTCCATGCCTCTAATCCCAGCACTGGGGAGACAGAGGTAGGTGGGTCTATGAAGACAGCCTGGCCTACATAGTGTGATCCAGGGTAGCCTGGTCTACATAGTGAGATTACTAAATAAATAAGTGTAATGAAACTAAGAAATAATAACTTAAAAAAGCATATTAAGAGAAATTTGGAAGGGTTGTGTTCAATATTGCCACTTAAGAAAACCAACATGTAACATAAAGTCAAAACCAAAGGTTAAATTGTATCAAAACAACCACCTCCAGCACAAGGAATGCTAGGACCATGAAGAACCTCAACAAATAGCTAAGAATTAATCATAGATGTTTTGTGAAAGGTCTCAGTCTCCTAGATGTGCAGGACACATACAAGTCAACAAGGCACAGAAAGGTTAAAAAGGACCAACTGGCCGGGTGTGGTGGCACACGCCTGTAATCCCAGCACTTGGGAGGCAGAGGCAGGCGGATTTCTGAGTTCGAGGCCAGCCTGGTCTACAGAGTGAGTTCCAGGACAGCCAGGACTACACAGAGAAATCCTGTCTTGAAAAACCAAAAAAAAAAAAAAAAAAAAAAAAAAAAAAAAGGACCAACTGTTCCTTGCAAAAGATGGAGGAGGTTCAGGACACCTAAAGAGAATAAATTCACTCACAAGGGAAATACAGACCTGAAGTACCTTGAGGGTCTGGGAGACAGCTCGGTGAGTAAAGGGGCTAGCCACCAAGCCAGACCCGAGATCGATCCCCAGGATCCACACGGAAGGAGAGCAACTCCTGCTAGCTGTCCTTTGACCTCTATACACACGCTGTGACACACGCGCCCATACACAAGCAAACACACACAAATAAATAATGATTAAAAAATTAAAGTACCAGAACACACCGTATCTTACCTATCAGACACATGTGGGGAGAGAGAGAGAGAGAGAGAGAGAGAGAGAGAGAGAGAGAGAGAGAGAGAGAATGAATGAATCTGTTGGGTTGTGCTTCCTCTGGAAGGGCATGAAGGAAAATAACCCCAGAGGCTTCCGAGGAAGGTGGGACTGAAGGACACAGATGACAGACTGACAGTCTGACAGACCATTGTAAATATTTTTGTTCCTGGCAGACATTAAGTCCTGGATTTATTTAAAAAAAAAAAAAAAAAAAAAAAAAAAAAAAGGTTGAAGGGCAAAAAGAGAGATAAAGAGAGGGGCCTGGTCGGGCACGCACGCTTGGCTGGTTTATCTAGCTCCTTTCATTTAAAAACCCCGACGGAATATACTCTGCACCTTAACAAACTGAAAGGAGGAGTGTGTTGCTTCAGACGGAGCAGTTTTTGCACCACGCATTTTAACTGTTAGGACGTTATTTTAAGAAGTGGCAGAATGCTCAGTTTAGCATGTGCTGAAGACAAACTCAAGTGAGACTCGTGTGTGTCAAGCCAATGTGCATAATGAAAACACCAGCAGCAGCAGCTACAACCTCGGGGCTTCCTCTAAGTGGGAACACAAATCCTTGGTACAAACCAACCAGGGGAAATGCAGCTGCAAGTCTGGAGAAAGGCAGATCTGCTAGGGACTGGGGAAGAAGCTGATCTGTAACCATGGCTACCCTCCCACCACCACCACCCCCCATACACTATGTTTTCCTGCCAAATATTTTTTTTTTAAACCAAGCAAAAGAAAACCTTTTTCACTGGGATGTTACAAAACGTATTTAGGCGTGGTCAAACATCAAAGAGCAAGCCTGCTGTCCGAATCTACTATCATTTCTTTCTCTGCCCCAGGCTCTCTCTCTTTGATTGTTTGTTTGCTTGTTTTTGAGTCTCATTTCCATATAACCCAGGCTGGACTCCAATTCCCTACATAGCCCAGGCTGGCCTTGAATTCGTGATCCTCCTGCCTCTGTCATCCAAATGCTGGGATTACAGACAAGCATCACCACACCCAGATTCCAAATTATTTCCCCTTTAAAAAAAAAAAAAAAAGTCTAGTTTCTCCAGTTTCCTTGAAGGCCAACTAAACTACTGTCTGTCAGAAAGGCACTGATCTGAATTAATTCAAAACCAGACACAAATGAATTTATATTCTCATAAAAAGCATATAACCCCTAATTGAAATCTGCATAAAATTATAAAAATCCATTTTAATTACGAACATCGGGCAATTTGCACATTCCTTTTCCACTGTGTTTGACTCTGGAAGCCGTTTAAAATAGAACTTCCTTAATAACAGAATTTTGATGAGACGGCCATTCTAACCTGCCAAATTATCCAAGTTCCAACATCTGTAGTCAGGATGTTTCCCAAGATTTCTGTTCTCTCTGCCAACTTACAGAGAAGCCTTATAACTCCACTTCTCTCCGCCCGCACACGGAGGCCAGACTTCAGTTCAGCACCCGTGTTCCGCACCCACCTGCCCCACAGGTGGGATTTACTCTGCCAACAGGACAATCACCTTCCCGACTTCGCCATCTCCAGGGTCAAACACAAGCGGGGCTTTGTCTGCATTCGAGAGATCCCTATTCTCGTCCAGCCTGGCGGAGAACCAGACTTGCCCTGTGACAGCCTCAGCGGAGGACACATAACGTCTCCCAACTCTGGCACGGCTGAAAGCCGCGGAGCCTGGTGAGTCCGGAGTCCGCACCGGCGGAACTAAGTGGAAGGCAGTCACCTGGCTCCGGAATCACAATCGCGGGAGCCGAGCGCGAAGGGACAAGCGAAGAGCAGGATGGCACCACAGGAAGACAGAGAGGGGTCCCTCCCGAGGAAAGGGGTGGGAATAGGGTACTCCCAAAGGTCAAAGTGAGAAGGGGACGCAGGATTTCTCCAAGAAACTCAGATCTGCGGTGAGGGGCGCAACAGAGAGGGTTCCCGGGGTCCCCGCCTCAGGAGCTGCTCACCGAGCTGGCCACCGCGGTGGGCGATGAGGGTGACGTGGGGCCCGGCGCGTCCTGCTTCCACAGTCGGGACTTGAGGCTCTTCATGGCCACAGCTCTCAAGGGCCCGGGTCCCCACCAGGTCGCGGGCTGCGACAGCGAGAGCCGGAGCTGCTGACTCCCCGGAGCGCGCGGGGCCCGCCCCACCTGCCACCTGGGGCCCTGGGGGCCTCGCTCAACCCGGTCCCTCCGGCAGCCAATCAAGCCCGTCGTCTAGCTGGGGTGGGGTCGGTTCTGACTAATCGGAAACCGGGAAGGGGGCGGGACTTCCCTTTTAAACTTCATAACACCCTTCCTTTCCCCATCTGGAGGAAAAGTTGGGGAACTTCAGCTATACAGCGTGGGGAGTTGTGCTACTCAGTGAGCAGAGTGAACAGAGGCACAGCGCCGGCTCCTGGCCTGTGGTTCCTGCACACTTGGGTGGTCTAAGGTTAGAGAAATCCAGCCTAGACCGGTTCTTATCTCCCCAGCCTCCCCCTCTTCTTCCCAATCGCGAGCTCTTTATAGGCTAAAATTATCTTCCTCCTATCGGGTCCCAGCTTACCTACATACAAACCAGCTTGCAGGAACAACTTCCCATCCAGAATCTTAATGAGAACACACCGGACCGCAGGACCACAAGTCTCACCGACACACACACACACACACACACACACACACACACACACACGGGGATCTCTGGGGCCAACAAGCCTATAAGAAAAAGAGACGTTAACAGGCTAGGGGTCAGTGTATGCAGTGCTGCTGGGGAGATAGCTTAGCAGTTATGAGCACTGGCAGTTCTTGTGGAGGAAGGGGATTTGATTCTCAGGACACACATGGCAGCTCACAAATGTCTTTAGCCTCAGTCCCAGGAAAGGTGATGCTCTCTTCTGGCCTTCGTGGTTAAGTGTTAGTGTACTGCTGTGGAGGGAAAAGATGGAACAGAGTGTCATCCATAAAACTTCACTTGTAGCCAAAAGTGAGAAAAGAAATTGGTCAATAGGGACTGGAAGAAGTTGGAGATAAATATAACAAATATATTGTATATGAAATTCTCAAAAAAATGTAAAATATTATGCTTTTAAAGTGCTATGTCCTTTTTGTAGACACAACAGATATAAGTACACAAGGCATTAGCTTATCTGACTCTGAAGTCTGAACCAAGGAAAACTATTTAAGACTGGGATAAGGACACTGTTAAACAACAATAGTAATGCCCTGTTAACAGGAGGCTTCAAAGGTCTTCCTTGGAGTGAGATTTTCCCTGCAAAAAGTTAATTCTCACATACATCACATGGGAAGACAATCAGTCTGACCTTCTCAAGAAGGCTCCTTTTGTCTCTGAGGGCAGTTCTTTCTTCAGCTTTCCCTTCCAGTAGCTCTAGGCTTTATTGTAAAATTGAGAAAAGCTTCAAAACTCTCCTGAAGATACAATACTCAGAGACTATAAATCCTTGGCAGAAAGTCAATAACAAGAAAAAAAAAAAAAGGAGAAAATGGCTAGAGTTTCCCTTGGTTAGACTTAAGGAATCTTGACTCCCCCTCCCTGTGAAGCCCCACAGCTGGTCTGACTCAGCCGACTGTGATCCAGCTGTTTGAGGGAGGCAGGTTCTCCTCTGTCTTCACTGCTAACAGAGAAAGCCAGCATTCTCTCATGCTGGGCTCCTAGAGACGTTTCCCCGCCATTGTCCCAGTTTCTAGTTCTCACTTTGCCCATCACAGCACGTGACTCACTGATGGCTCATGTTGGTTGTCGACTTGACATACCTGGGAAGAGACGGCCTCAGTTGAAGAACTACCCCCCTCACACACACATACACACCCATTATCTTAGCATGTGAGCACGTCTGTGGGACACTTTCTTGATTCCTAGTTGACGCAGGAGGGCCTGGCCTATGGCGGGCAGTGTCATACGTAGGCAGGTAGGCCTGGGCTGTGTGAGGTTGAAGATATAAGCCTGGAAGTCAGCCAGTAAGCAGAGTTCCTCCATGGCCTCTGCTTCAGTTCCTGCCTCCAGATTTTTGCCTTCAGTTTCTGCCTTGACCTCCCTCAAAGATGGGCAATAACATGTGAGCCAAAAAAAACCCCATCTTCCTCCGCTTGTTTTGCAACAGAAAGCAAACTTAAAACGTAGCCATCACCAGTAACCTCCTTTGCTCCAAACTCCTCAGGTAGAATCTCAGGGTGGTAGTGTGTTTGTAATCCAGCATTTAGGATGGTGTACTAGTTACATTTTTATTGTTGATAAAACGTCAAACCAAAGTGACTTATAGAAGAAAGAGTTTATTGGGGAATTATGGTTCAGAGGGTTAAAGTCCATCACGGTGTTAGCAGACACAGCAGGCAGACAATTATGTCTTGAACGGCAACTGAGAATCCACATGTTGAATAACAAACAGGGAACAAAGAACTAACTCAAAATGGTCAGTCTTTCGAAATCTCAAAGTATATTCTGACACATTTCTTCCAGCAAGACCATGCCTTCTAATCTTCCCCCAAACTGATCAAATGGGGACCACATATTCAATGACTAAGGCTGTAGAATTGTGAGCTCAAGGCCAGGCACATGGCAAGACACTGATGGAGGAGGAAGAGGAGGAGGAGGAGGAGGAGGAGGAGGAGGAGGAGGAGGAGGAGGAGGAGGAAGAGGAAAAGCAATGGGGACGGGGAGAGGGGAATTAGAAAACAGAGGAGAAGAAACAAAAGAAAGACTAAGTGAAAACATACAGAGGGACTCTTTAGCAACTTGTGACTGAAAGCTGACTACTGACCACGCAAGCCTCTACAGCACAGGCTAAGCTTTCTCTCCCCCTAGCATACGAAGCAAACCTCCCCGGCCCATTCTTCACTCACACCTACCAGTGTCCACAGAGACTCGGCAATCTTCTAAGAGTCTCCTTTCTGTCTGCATTCACCTGATGAAATTCTGGTCTCCAAGAGTGGTTGGACAGGTCCTCAGGGCACAGGAGCACCCTGAAGCACTGCACCCCTGTACAAAGGTGCCTGTCACATAATCGATATATGTAGTTTGTCACAATCCAGGGACTTGTGCATGCTTAAGTATTAGTTTGTTAGCTTATTTTTTTAATATTAGGTCAGGCTAGCAGAGGCAGTGGAGGGGGGAGGGAGGAGACTCACAGTCTTTCACTCCCTCCTGAGTGCTGGGATTACAGGCATGCACCACCACACCTAGCTCATTTATGCTTTGCTTCAATTAAAAGGTGATTTAAAAAATAAGCAGGAGTCCTCCCCAAGCATGCTTCCCTAACAATAACTTCCCTGGGACTGCTCAACTGGAAGCAGCTACCCCCCCACCCCACCCTTCTGAAGAGGCTCTGTGACTCTCAGATGTCACCATCATTGAAGTTCATCCCTTAAAATAAAAGTAACAATGCTCTTAACATGTCTTTTTGTGTTCTGTGTGTAATACATGAGTGGTGAGTATGTGTGTGTACTACGCGGCGGCCAGATGTCAGCACTGGGTGTCTTCCTTGGTCATTCTTCACCTTATTTTTCTCAAAGAAGGGTCTCTCACTCAACCTGAGGCTCAGTGGTTCAGTTAAACTAGCAAGCTCCCAGAATGTGCCCATCTCCACCTGCCAGAGCTGGGATTACAGTTCACAGCCTATCTGGCTTTCTACATGGGGACTGGGGATTTGAACTCAGACTCCTGCTTAAGTAGCAAGTACTTGAGTCACTGAGACTTTTCCTAGCCTTGAAGCCATGTTTTTGACCCTCTTGGAATGCTAGCATAAGCAATACTCAATAAATACTTTGGAATGATGTGATTCGTGGTTCGTGCCTAGCGGAGTGAATGGTGGTTGTTCTGAGTTTCCATGCACCCTTTAATTGGGGCCCAGTCAGATGTGAACACAGGTGGAATAGTCGGGGGAGGGGGGAGGGAGGGCGGGGGGGGGGGGGGCCCGGGGGGGGGGCGGCGGGGCGTGCTCAAACACTCAACGCCTGTGTTCAGGCCTTGAGATGGAGCACCCTGACCCTGTCTTCTCGTCTTCTGACGGGATCTTACACGTGTGGCCTTCAGTATCATGTCTCCCCTGCATAATTTACTGTCAAGTTAATTGTGGCCTTCCTCTCTGTGGGTGTCTCCTGGAGCATCAGAATTATAGTGGCCTTGGTGACTGGTTTCTTTTCGTTTGTTACTGGATAAAGCAAAGGAAACAGCCACAGCCACAAGTATAGTTTGCATCAGGTTCCAAAAATGTTGGGCAAGTTATTTTTATGAACTGTCTGCCTGATATCCCCATGGTGTCTATGTCCAGTGGCCTTTTGGGATTTTTCCAGTCTAGAAACTTGATAGCTGATGTCTGTTCATTCCCATTTGAGAGGAACCAAGTAAAGAGCACTGGTTTCAATATGATCTAGAAGCATCCTGTGTGAAGCTGAGCCACTATTACCAGCATTTAGCCAGACAGGCTTGGTATGGTTAGGGTTCATTACTTTCACTTTTAAAAAAATTATATTAGCCAGGCAGTGGTAGAACACACCTTTAATCCCACCACTCAGGAGGCTCTCTGTGAGTTCAAGGCCAGCCTGGTCTACAGAGTGAGTTCCAGGACAGCCAGAACTAAAACAGAGAAACCTTGTCTTCACACACACACACACACACACACACACACACACCCCTTCAGAGAAACTTTTAAGAGATTATTTATTATACTAAATCTGCAGAAGCCAGTTTTAAGTTTTGCCCTTTAGCAAGATATATAACTAGAAAGGACAATGCACTTAAAAAATAATACTTTTTCTTTTAGTTCTCTGTAGGTAGATATGCCTGTGTGCTCAGATGCCCAAAGAAGCCAGAAGAAGGCATCGGAGCTCCTGGAGGTGCAGTAGTAGGTGCAGCCGCTGTGAGCTGCCAAACATGGATGCTGGGGACTGACCTTGGGCCCTCTAGAAGAGCAACAAGTCCTCTTACCCACAAAGCCATGGTCAGAGGGGGAAACGATTAGAAGATAAGCCTACAGAGAGAGAGGAGCCCACGACTGGATACCTATCCCTTGAATGGGCAAGAGTGAGAAACAGAACCAGGTAGGCCAGGATACTCAGGGGACCTCCAGAAACAAGGAAGAAACCACAGTAAAAGAGGCTCAGACGGTATCTGATGACAAAGATGGATTCTCAGGAGAAGGAGTGAAAACAAGCATGGTGAGCCTAACCGTCAAACCCCAAATGATCCCTCGCCAAACAGGACCATCGTCTCCCAAGCAAGCCTCAGGAATCACGCCTGGTGGCTTCTCAGGATCCTGTCTAATGGAGGCAATCAGCAGCCCCGTGGAGAGGCCAGGACATCAATTTTCCTCTCCTACTTCTGATGCCAAGGCAGATAGCTGGCAAACCCTTCAGCCACGGGGTCAGGAAGAAGGAAACCTCGATCCAGAACTCAGCCCCAGAATGAGAGCCCCAAGGCAGTTCTCACACCCTCCTCCCTTGCCACACTAAAAACTAAAATGCCTTGCGTAAGTGAGCGTTAAAAAATAAACAGCTCATCTCTGGTCCCAATTGTAAAACCATCCGAGTCTGGTGACGCCATCCGGCAAAACTGGAATGTGTGATGGGGAGCTGGCTTCTGCTCCACTTAACTAACCTGATGCCCTTGCGTGAGTTTGCACTAAAACTTCTAGGCCTATCGATTTCCTCTTATAGAAACAACGTTTGAAAACATATCCACACATGAACAAGTTCATGGGTGAGCAGGTGTAATATACATAGGCGTGTGTGCACGTGGAGGTCACATGGCAAATCAGCCACTGACCTGAGACAGTCGGTGAACAGCCTAAAACTCACCCAGTGGGCTGACCAGCAAGTCCCAGAGTCCCACCTGCCTCTGCCTCCCTAATGTTGGGATTAGAGAAGTGCCCAGCCTGCCTGGCTTTTTTTCTTTTTCTTTTTCTTTTTTTCTTCTTTTTCTTTTTCTTTTTCTTTTTCTTAAACATAGATTCTAGGAATTGTACTCAGGTCCTTGTGAATTTAAGACAAGCACTTAACCCACTGAACCATCTCTCTAGTCACAGAAACTGCCTCTCTCATCTGCCCTGCAGAGGTTTCTTCCTGTTTAGCTTAACAATGGCTCCTGTTTACCAGTTATCTCTGGGAAAGGGCTGCTTTCTGTCTTCCTTGACGTTTACAGACTGCTGTTGATCCGTGACACACAGCATGCCATTAGGTTCACTATGGAAAGACTGAGCTAAGAAGCTAAGAAGAAGGGGTGTCACAGTCCAGATGGAAGCCAGATCCCCCCACCCCTGGTGCCTTATACCAGAGATACTGAAGGTTGTTTCATTGGATTCAGTAAGAAAATCCAACTGGTTTCTTTTGTGAAAGTTAACCTTTGTTGCAGATCTTGTGTGTGTAGAGCTCCAGGAATCCAGTGGCCTTCCCTTTAATGAGATTTTCCTTTCCCTTTAATGAGATTGATGGGCCCATGCGGCCAGGCTCAAAGCTGAAGTGCCTGATCGTCCTTTCAAAGCAAGCAGATCCAACCCAGAGTAAAGATAACCGCCAGGAATTCAGCTCGGGGATCAGAACTCAGAGAATCTTAGGAAAGATTTCTGGACCTTGGAGTTGTTTTATCTTAGCTGGGATTCCAGGATAAGCCCAGTGGGGAGCCCTGTGAGATAATAGGAAAGGTTTTGGAATTTGAATCGAAAAGATAGCAACATTTACCTCTAAAGATCTTAAGCGGGAAATTTACTCAGTCTAATGTTTGACTACACACACACAGACACACACACACACACACACACACACAAATAAATAAATGTAAAGACAAGGAATACACCAAACTAAGATGGGTGTGGTGGTATAAGTCTGCAACCACAGCACAGGGGAGGGTGAGGCAGGGATCAGAAGTTCAAGGCTAGCCTAGGCTACATAGCAAGACACTATTAAAAACAACAACAAATCAAGCTCCATCTCAATTTTTTTTTTTTTTTTTTTTTTTGGTTTTTCGAGACAGGGTTTCTCTATGTAGTCCTGGCTGTCCTGGAACTCACTCTGTAGACCAGGCTGGCCTCGAACTCAGAAATCCGCCTGCCTCTGCCTCCCAAGTGCTGGGATTACAGGCATGTGCCACCACGCCCAGCTTCCATCTCATTTTCTAATGCACACAAAAAGCCAACTAATTAAACTTCCTGATGGTCAACAGTGACCTTACTGTTTTCTAGTCACTTAAATTGAAAATTACTCTTGGCTATATTAAGTTCTGTTGGAAGGAACTGCATGAATAAAGTCATCTGTAAACATTTGTCATATATTGTATTATTTTTTACTCATGGAAGAATACTTTATATGAGATGGTAGGAAACGCTTCAAACGTTTTAATGTGCTGCTTTGAATTCTTTATCAAGGATGCTAACAAATGAATATAATTTTATGTAAATCTCAACTTTATGTGAAATATTAAGTCTAGATAAAATGTATAAGGTAAAATATTAATGTTGGGGCCAGGGAAGCTGGTGGAGTTGGTAACAGGCTTGCTGGGCTAGCGCGGGGGTCTAAGATCCACCCCAGTGTGTGAAAGGCTGACACAGTGGGTCACCCTTGGAATCCCAGCACGGGGGTGCAGGGACAGGGATCGCTGTGTCTGCCTGGCCAGCCAATGTGGCTGAGTTCCGGGTCCAAGAAAATAGAGTGATTAGAGAATACACCAGACCACACAGAAATTAATCTTAAAATTTATTTTTTTGCACGATACATGATTCACCAAGAGAAATTTTTTTTTAGTTTGATTACAAAGACTAAGATTTTTGGCCCCTGGAAGAAAACAGTTAGGTATCTCTATCTAGAAAACTGTCTACAGTAATACATATTTCATTAAAGATATAATTTTATATACATGTTTCAGAGGGAAGTAATTTTAAATCAAGGTACAAGTCTTGCACCTAGGACATCAGAACTGCTTTTCTAAATGCTCTTTATTCTGAGATTTTCATCTGCTAGAGTGCTTCCATGGCATTATGAAGATAAATTATTTTTATCACCTTTGTTTATGTAGTATAAATATCAACAAATATTCGAACATAATGAACTTGTTTACCTTTTTTTCCTATTGCTGCTTTTAATAAATGCTGTTGCCACAAGTGAATATATACAGTAATAGCCAATAAACTAAAACACCAACACGCTCTGGACTTCAAACAAGTTACATTTTAATTTCATCATGCTGGGAAGAAGTATGTATCTATTATGCTCCATAAACTTCAAAACCACCCTTGGACTAAACAGCAATTAAGAGTCGTTCCTTTGAACTTCAGAAGGGTGGAGCCATGCACTTACCCAAGATCAAGGCATGGCATTCTAAAGCTAACTAAAAGCTGTAGGTTCTCCCACTTCTATGACAGAGGACTGAGAGAACAAGAGATGCCTGGAACCTGTCAGCTTGTTGGGTAATGGCTCTTCAGTGACATGTGTCAAGTCAAAAATGAAAATGAATCTAAGCCCCTCCCACTCAGGTGGCCGGGCTCTTAGTAGCAAATCAAACCCTGACTAGTGGTATCTTGGGAAATTCCTAAATGGGGATGTTGCCTGACAACAGTGGCACGGTTGCTCCTGCTGCCACATAGTCCTTCCAAGCGGAGAGCTCCCATCCAGCTCCACGCTGGTCCAAGTCAGCATCCCCAGCAAGCAGCTGACCACTACCTGCTTTCAATGGTTTTACTTAAATCCCATTTCGGTTTTACAATCGTTGACTAATATATGAACACAGTGTATACTCAAGGAGAGCTGTGTATGTGTCTATATACGTGTACGATGTTCGTCTCTCTCCTCAAACACCTACCATTGATTTATGTTAAAATTTTAAATTACTTCTTCTGTACACCCCCCAACAAAAACAAAACAAAACAAAACAATAAAACAGAGAACAAAAAACAAACAAAAACCCACCACGTGGCACATCATGATCTACAATCAGCTTAATATGCAACAAAATTTCAGAAGTTATTTCTTCTATCTACTTATAACTTAAGATCACCAGTCCACCCTCCT